>VZTZ01033625.1:0-30477 GCA_013400955.1 Drymodes brunneopygia
GCAAAGTATGTACCTGCCTCTAACGTAAGGTGCTCCAAAAAGCAGATTTTGGATTCTAGCACTATACAAATAGATTAGAGACCATATAAGTTTGATCTATCTGTTTCTCTGCTTGATTGTTCATGAAGCTTCAGCAATGGCTGAACAATAACCAGCTGTGGTCTGAATTCATGAAAGGACTCAGGCTACATAAATGTTTACAAGATACCCTAAAGACCATTCATATATTTTNTGTAATGCATTCTAGAATGCGGTTTGCTGGTACAAAAGCCAGATTCCTAGATGGTCTAACTGTTTTGCCAGATGTTTGGGAACTCCGTATGAATTTGTTTTTAAGATTTTGCAGTTTTAGCAAAGCAGCAGAACTGTGTTATGAACTAAATGAACCTCACAAGAAAACTCTCAGAATTAACTGAGATATATATTTACATGCATTTCAAACTAAAATATGAAGAGTTGTATAAAGACTGGGAGGAAGACTGATAAGAAGGATACTTTAATATTGCTTTCTGTGGAAACAAACCTCATATTGAAGTGTTACATATATATGACTTCATATCTTTGTCTCAAGATGTTTTTTCAGTTGTTTTGCATTTGCCTGACCTTTGGTCGTTCTTAGAACATAATCAGTTTTTGAAGACAACCCTTCAAACTTCTTACTGTAGCACTAGGATCCAGTAATTATCTTGATGGCACCTGTCACTGTGAGTATGAAAGCATTTTGCCACCTTGGAGCCTTTTCTTCTGTGACTGCTTATAACATGAGGCTGGATCAGATACCTTGCAAGATACTTCTAGCGGAAATTATTCTATTGTTCTATGGGAAATACAGTAATGTATTTCTCTGCCCTGTTTGATTATCTCAATAGTGGTGTAATTTTTGTTTTGAAATTTAATTTTTAATCATTTAAGTTAGAACATGCTGTACTGATTATACACATGTATGCAGTTATACATCACTTTTCTTAACCAAGAGAAGAATAGAAAAACCTAGTGGATCTGGTTTAGCTAAGTAAAAATGTACAAAACAAGAAGCATCTTTTTAAAATCAAAGACTAGCTGTGTTGGAAATGTTCCCTCCCTCTAATTAGATATTTAGGTGTTTCTTATTGCAGTACGTGATGCCTTGCAGCAACATTTCACATGTTGTCTGCCTGAGGCGATTTCACATCTCAATTCAGAGGGCTGTTTTATCAAGTTGTTTTTTAATATCTTGATAAAGGCTTTTAATTCCCTTTTTTCCACATAAAAGAAATATAAATTTTACATGGGCTATTTGTCCAATGTCTCCACAATTTAGAGTATTAAATTTCATAAGACCCTTATGCCCTAAATGAGCATAGGCAAGTGTTGTTATGCTGGTCTGATTGTAGCAGTCCTTTAAAAAGTATTTCAATATTTATTTTGTGCAAGTGGTTCGTATTGTTACTATATGGATGTATAAGTGCAGGTTGTGCTGTGCTCCATGTGCTGCCTGCTGGCTTATGCCACACAGATCCCTCATCACAGGAGAAAATCAGCAGCTGATACTTGGTACAGGTGATTACATTCCCTGCCTGGCCTCACCTTTACTTAGCAGTGCAACAAGTTCTCAGGTGGACATAATTTCTGTTTGACAGTAGAAATAAGGAATATGGTTGACTTCTCTGGGAAAATCCTGTAAGAGTTACAGTGACCAAAATAGGGTAACTTTCCTATGGATGGATTCTGCAGGGTATGCTGGGCTGTGGATAGAGGCCCATTCGGTTTGGGGCTCACAGCATCTGAAGGGTCATGTAGTTAACTCTTACTGTCTTCCTTTTCTTTTTCGCGTTGTCTCAAAAAATCAGGATCTTTAGAGGTCTTTTATAGAATCTGAGCATCCTTCTGACTGCGATCATAAAGAACAAGGCATCTCCTGACACAATTAAACCCACATCCCACCCTGAAAAAGCAACCCAACAAACCAAATCCAAAAGAAAATAATTTTCTAGCATCTTAAGATGCAAATATCTCAGCAGATGGTTGGGCTAAGTGTCAGGCTCTGCTCAAGGGAAAGACAAGGAAATGCAGGAGGAAAAGGATGTGGCCATGAGGGTAAAACTGGGCTGAGCCTCAATTTTTATGGAATCACAGATTCAGTACTCTTTTCACTCGAGCTTTCTGTGGAGAAATTACGAATACTTCTGGGCATCACTAGCTCAACCCAGGAATTCACAGATACCAAAAAATACCTCTGCATTGCACATTAAATACATGGCTCAACAAAGTATTTACCGTTCCTGTGAGGTGTTAGCTGTTCTTGACAGAAATCAGAGGAACATTAAGGAATCAAATGCTTTGTGTGATCAAATCCTTAATTAAGATTTCCCTTTCACAGCTTCAAAGACACTAAGATTCTCTAAAATAATAAAAATACCTGTTTGTTTTCCAGATCACAGACATTTTCCCTGTTATACTTTTTAATCTTGCCTGGTTGTCTCTGTCATTAAAGCCCCAGAGAGGAGCCAAAGGAAACTGAGAATATTCAGCATTTCGTGCAGTGAGGCCCGAAAGATTGATTGCATTTCTTTACTTTCACATAATCACTGCATGACAGACCCCCCCACTGATTTACACTTACAGTAGTTGGAAATAAGCTCTGAGATAATGAGCCAAAGATCAGAAGCAGAGGGCCACTGAAGCAGAGTTGAACTTGCCCTGGCATTAAGTATGCGTGGCCGTAATCTGCTGCTGAATTGGAAGGCCCAGGGGAAATAAGTGATTTGCTGCTTTCACCCTGTATATGTTAAAATACGCTAATGTTTTTCCAGATTGTACATCTAACACAGACACACATCAGACATCTAATCTAGGTGAATCATATTCCTTAGTAAACAGAATAACAGTGCTACCACCTGTATTTTGACAAAAGTTTGCAAAGCTTCCAGGCTGAGATCCTGCAATCCTTAACAAACCTGTATGGCTAAATTAATACCATTAACTCCCAGCATCTCAGCAGCACTGATATTTTATATAATCTGTTTAATAATTAAGGTAGGAAAGTTCATCTCAAATTAGCACCTGAACAAGAAAAACATTGGTTGTTGTAAAATAAAAATGGATTAAAATGTCCCTGGGAATTGTAGATATTGTTTAATAAAGAAGGATTTTGACAGTTCTCCCCCTAATAAAGATATTTTCTGATAAAAGCTCCCTTGTACAGCAATACATTATGTAAATACATAAATTTATTTTTGAAAAGCAACCGAGTCTGTCAATTATTTAACGGTGTCTGATGCCACCAGAGGGCGGTGCAGCCCCAGGAATGGGTTTGAACAACGCCCAGCAGGACCTTCCCTTCGTGAGCGTTTGATTCCCACTCTCAGGGATAAAGCGTCTCCGCGGTGTTCTGCAAAGGCTTTATACTCAGTGAAAAGGCCACAACAGTCTTGTTATGGCCAGCTCGGGGGAGAAGTACAAAAATCTATATTCAAAATTGCTAAATAGCTTTTTTTTTTTTTCCTCATAAAACAGAGTGGTAATATAACCCTACTTCTCTCATTCTAGACGCTTTCCAAAAAGTGTTTTCTGTTATCTTCTGTTTAGAACAGTTCTTACCACAACTTCTCAGGGAAACTGAAAAGTCTTTGAACAGAGATGTTCCCAGAGGGAGAGTCTCCTTTAATCTTTTTACCTTGGGAACATTTTAGATGGTTTTAAATGCTTTTGCTTTTCATATTTTGGGTTTTTACAAGTGGAAATACTGATAGAAACATGCTGCTGTGATATGTAAGATTTGAGGCACCTGAGAGTACAACTATTATGCTTAAAATCCTACTCTGTCCTTCCTTTTTCTACTTCTTAAGGAGAAGGCTGTTAGGCAAGACTAAATATTAAATTGACAGGGCCATTTGGGAAGGTAAAGTGAACATCCAAGGCTCCTTAGTTGGTTTAAGAACATACTAAAAATACACCAGGGGTTTTATGGCACATTTTGCTTTCCCTGGACAAAAGTAATGTCTTCAAAGAGTGGTATCCATGTTGCTGTTCCTCCATGATCATAGAATCATAAAGGTTCTAAAAGACCACCAAGGTCATCGAGTCCAAGGTTTGCTAATGGATTTCCGATCTAAGCATAGAATGTGCTTCTTACGTCTTCACAACTCATTCTGCCCCCCAGGACGATCTTCAGGGCAGCTTTTGAAAGTTATAGTGCCTCACTGGATATGCACCAAGCACAACATACTCTAACATGACCCACAGTAATCCTTATGAATTCCATACCATTACTGATATTCTTTGATTCGAGTGTATCTTGACTGACCACAACAGAGTACCTTCCAAGCTTTTCATTGCAGCCTGCCAAACTGATATTGCTCTTGGTGATAGATGAGGATGAGAAATGCTGCAAGACCTTGACTTTGGAAACAAAATTTACAAACTGGGCAATTATAGTGGAGAATTGTAGGAGGAGCAATAAATTGTGGAAATGCAACAATCAGTTGCAAGTTATATAAAACATGATTTGCACCAGCTCTTTCATGTGTCTGGTGCCAATCAAAAACTTTGTTCTGTTTGGCATTGGGGGTACCTGATGATGGAGGGAAGACAGAAGTCTTAAATAGTTGGTGCTCATAAGTACCAGACCATTAAATGAAATACTGTTTTGAGGGGTTATTATTTTTATTCCATTACGTTTAAATCTGTAGGTCTTTCTCATAGGCCAAAGCACATGTCAGCAAGAATAGTCCCAGTACAGTTTGGATGAAAGGACTGCTGAACTACACACTGATACTGCCAAATATCAAGAGAAATCTTGAGTCTGTTAAAAAACAAAACTGAATCGTGTGCTGTTGCATTTTTGTGTCCAATGTAAGGAATTGAAAAATATGATAATTAAAATATTTTGTAAATTACTTAAAACTGGATCCTTGGGAGAGGGAATTGTTTAACATTTTGTGAAATGATGGTGATGTATTTCATAGTGAAAATGCCACCTGACATTAGCACTGAGATTCTTGGTACACAAACAATAAAATATCCTTCAGGTAAGGCAGCTGCAATGTGTCAAGTCTGGAAACTGGCAAATGTTTAGCATTTCTTAACTTCAGGCCACAGATACCTGCTGTTTGATTTAAGGCACTAGAAAAACTACCAGCATGGCTTGAACTGAAGTTGCTGTAGAATAAAATAGCCACAACAGATGAACTCTTTTGATTTACTATTGTTTTATTTGCCCTAGAGTGCACTGCATTATTTTCAAGTGACACACCTCAGGGTTTCACAGCAGACTCTTCTCCCCTTATTCTAGGATGACCGGTCCAACATTTGGTTTGCTGAAAAAAAGCTGTTTTAAAGCCATTATTTTAAAATCCCTGGGATGGTACACACTATCTTTATTTAAAAGCCAAGGAATAGCAGTGTATAATATTTGTTTTAATAGACTAGCAGCCTCTTTTTATTAGTTGACATAATGGAAATAGGTTTTTGTTGACCATATCATATATCATACAGTATCATATCATATCATTCTTCTCTGAAGGATTTGAGATGTGCTTCTCAACAGAACTGGTCTTGACAAAACCCCCTCTTTCTTGTGTAAGCTCCAGGCAGGTGGTAGCAAAAAGCTAAAGTCCTGAAAATATTGCTTCCTCATTGTGTGTATATATATATATATGTATGTGTATATATATCTATATAAATATGGATGGATATTTTTTTAAAGTGTGTGACGGAGCTGCTGGAGTTTTTTTGACAGATCTTTAGGCTATCTTGGGAGGGAGAAAGAGAAAACCAGGTTTCGCAGTGATGAGTAATGAGATTGTGTGTGAAAACTTGAGGAGCTTGACGAAACCACTTCTATTGGGATTCCTCAATCTGCTTCAGGAGGTGTTGGCTATGATGTACCACATATGATATGTTTCTACAATAATGCACATGGCATGAGGAAAAGAGCCAGGATGCTTTGGTCCAGACCCAGAGATTTGGTATCATTGGCCTAATTGAAACCTGATGGGGTGGGTCCTGTGATTGAAGTGCCCTGTTGGATGGTTAAAGACTCTTCAAGAGGGACAGGCAGGGCAGAACAGGTGGGATGTGGCCTTGTTTGTAACAGATGGGGTACAATGTATGGAGTTCATAGTTGGCAATGACACAGTTGAGAGACTGAGTAAGAAAGAAAGGACTAACAAATAATGCAGATGTCACCATGAAAGTCTGCTGTAGACCTCCCAGCCAGGACGATGACACTGACAAGTTATTCTTTGAGGAACTAAGAGACACTTCCAAGGGAACTGCCCTTGTCCTTATGGAGCACTTGAACTTGCCAGAAATTAACTGGGAGCATCCTAAGCAGTACCTCTCAAAGCTGAACCGTCCTGGTAATTTAATTCACTACATAATCAATGTTTACCCAAGTATCTCTCCATTTCTGTTGTCTGTTTGTAAACTGTTTGCCACATCCCGTTTTGATGAAGTGGTCAGCACTGAACAGTGGTTCAGAGGAAGCTCTCTCATTGATTTTTATGATGGTGTTCACTTTCAATACCGTTTTTAACATCACTCTGTTTGCATCCTAAGATTTGTTCTTTTGATCAATGCCATGTATTGAGCAGAGACTGTTATTGACTTGTTCACAGAAGTATCCAAGCCCTTTTTTCCCCTCTGCAATTGCAGATAATTTAGAGTCCTGTAAGGTGCATTAGTAGGTCAGATTATTCTTCCCAATGTGTACCATTAGCTTTTCTTTCTGAGCCCTGCATGGCAGGCAGGCAGTGGTGTTGCAATCAGGCTTTCCCCCCAAGGTGCACAGTTTGAAATTTGGTCTGGGACTCTGCAAACACACTGCACCAGCCGCCATCTAGCACAGGCAAGGAGAGAATGCCTTCCCCACAGAGACCTGTCCTCTTTATCATCAGTGTGACCCTCCTCTTGCTCTCACAATTACTCACTCCAGCTGCAGGTTATCAGAGGAGAAAATACTAAGGAGAAGGTGACATGTCCTTAGTTCTGTCAAAGAATTGTGCCTCAGAAGCCTAGGTGTAACTGCAGATTATGATGTATGAAGAAATTTTTTCCTAGAATTACCCTAAAAATCATCAGATACACAGCTGGTGAGCACTGTGATTTAGGATGAGAACTGGCAAGATAACTACCCCAATTTAAATTGCTAATCTCAGTCCTGTAAAATTGTCTGTGGCCTTTGCTTAAACATTCTAAGGGAACTGAAGGCTTCCTGAAAAACTAACCTTATGGCTGTTGTCAAAATGCTCAATGTTTTGGGATTTTACTATTCTTTAATATGTGCTTTTAATTGGTGTTCCTCTCTGCAAGCTATCCTGTGAGCTGAACACACCATGCTGGCGAGCTGAGCACACTGAACAACCAACACAGGCTGTCTGGGACAGGCAAATACAAACAGCAAATAACACACAGAAGAAAAAAATGCAGAATGTATGGTAACATGGAGATTTTTAATTTTTTTTCCCCACCAAAATGAAGAGAAAGTTTAATATTAGAGTGGTCAGAATGTAAAAATATTTAAATGAATAAATGTTCTAGATTTCATGGATGAAGATTTTCTACCTTTAGTAGGCAACTGCCAAGAGATCAGTTTACCCTCTTAGGCTTTTGCAGTGTAGCATTTTGCTGTTTGTAAAACAAATAACAAGGATTAAAGTAGATTCATTTTTTTCTGGCAGATAAAGCACCTGTCTTCTCTCAGGTACCCTGCTCAATACTTCTTGCCAGTGCTTGCTCATAAAAGAAATTTGTTAGCTACTAAAGCATTGAACTAGGAATGATTCTTTGCATACATTTAAAACTCAATAGTGACACAAGTTATATTTGCAATTTAACTTTCAATTACTTCCTGGAGGAGTACTGTCCAGGAGAGAGCCTGCTCATCATAACTTGCTCAGTCATGCCCCATAAGGATGATTAAAAGCAAGTATCACATTTCTCCTGATTACACATCCTACTGATTACTCTTACAAAAGGATGTAAATACAGTATACCTGTTACCTCTGAATAATCTAATAATAATGGTCAGCCCATTTAAAAACTCAAACCCAGCCTCCCTTCGCTGCCCCCACCCCTCCATTTTACAAGCTGTTGGTACTAAAATGTCAGCCAGACCTCCAGAAATATGAATATTTTTTTAGTTTTATTTTTCTTTCCCAAGGAATGATCAATATGCAAAAATGAGAAGGAATCAAATTAACTCCTCTATTGCTCCTGTGCAAATTCCACTCTTCTGATTAATTTATTGAAAGCACCATGGCTAATCCAGGGCATACAGTCAGGATTGCTGAGGTGTAGCTTAGCAGAGTTTAAAAAATAAGCTTGTTAATGGAGCATGAGAACTGGCAGCATCCTGCTCATCCTCTCTGCTGTGTTGGAGGTAAATGCACAAGTATTCCTTATTTTGCATAAGGTTTTCCCTATCTAATGGAACTTAACTGTAGAAATGTGAAGCTAATTGGGTAAATGTTAGCTTCCTGGTAAGGGGACACTTTACTCTGGTTTCTCCTCTCTCACCTGGCCCCAGGAATTTCCCTTAGAACTGTAGAACAGCTATACCACTCTCAGGGGCATCAGGGAGAGCAGTAGTTTTTGTCCAGGTCTTAAGAGTTTTCTTTACAGTGTGAGCTGTAAATTAGACAAAGAGAAAACTCTAGGTAGGGCAAAAGGCTTCAGCAGCCTGCAGTCACTCTCCGAGGTATGATCCAAGGATGGTGATGTGGAGGTACCGTAGAGGGCTGTTCAGGCTGATGGGAAAGAAGTGATGTCTCAGTGTAACCTCCCACAAACTATGAGAAGTGAGAAGTCCTGAAAATTCAGCCTCATTTCTGAAACAAAAACACAACAGAGTCCTGTTAATTGAAGCATAACCAAGACAACAAAAATGCCAGGTATGGCCCAGCTAGAGACCAAGCATGAAGCACAGAAGTTATTGGGGAAATGCTGGAGTCAAAATAGCTGAGGAAGATTCAACTTGGGGGAAAAAATCCACAGGATAACTCAAATCGTATTTAGTTTTGTACTGCCTGATCCTTTGACAATTTCTGCTTTAAACACACCCCAGGCATGAACAGGCATCTGGGATGTCATGTAGGTGTAGTGAAAATACATTGGGGAAAGTCCTCAGGAACAGCTGGGTGGGAATCTGGTTAGGCATGTAATGTGTGGAAAGCAGCAGAATTTCTGTGCCTATTACAGAAGCTGGAAGTATCTTCTCTTTCTTGGTACTGTGGATTGCCTTTTGTATTCAGCTTTCAGACCAGCTTGAGGTTTTAAAGGACTTTTCCTGGAAATGCATTCAGAGACTGAGGAGCTCTGTGAGTGCTTTGAAAATAATAAGTACTTATTGTGACTTAGGAACAGGAGATAGAATTAGACAAAGGAGTTTGGATCTTTTTCCCCTTGTAGCTGCTTGCCTACTTTTTCATAACATTAATAGGAACTTTGATATTTTGTCAGACTCTTGTTATTCCTTTGTTCTACGAGTGTCTTGGCAATCAAAACAGTATTTTACACAAGATTGTAGCAAAAATTCACAAATATATGTGTCCATTTCTTTTGGGAGCTGGTTTCCTTCTGAAAGAAGGTTATAAGCTAGAAAAAATCATAGAGAGTAGCTATAAAATGAAACAGAATGTAACTATTTATTTATAATTTGTTGTCATGGAACGCAAGCAAGTTCTGCTATTATAATCACTTACTTTGAGATACTAAATAGTGGTCAAAGTTTTGCTCTTTCTCACTATCCTCTGCCCTTCATACTCTGTACTGAAGTAGAAAAAACATTATTATAGCCAACTTTTGGCAAATTTCTGTCGTCACCATCACATCAGAACTTAATAAATGAGAAATAATCTTTATTTTGCCAAAATAAAACTGTTCAACAACAACCAGAACATTTCTTTTGTGGCCAATCCTCTCTGGTCTTGCCTGGTCATCTCCTGTGAGTCTCAGCTATATCTTTTATGAGTTTAAAATCTCAGGTCTTGTGAGGTTCCTCCTCTTGAGGTCTCACAAGCAATCATTGCGATTATATTACTTTCTGTCCAGCCAGCCTTTGCTCTATGAATGAATCACTCATGAGCAGAATGCTTATATAACATCAGCTTGAGAGTTTAAGAAGATTAAGACTCTAATTTTCATTGCATGGTATCCACAGCGGGCAAAGGAATGTGCTGGAAATAAAAGTGTTAGCATTGATGAATTATGGGGGAAGAAAAAATTAGGATGCTTGTGTTTGACTTGTTGCAAAATACAGACAGAGAGAAAATAGAAGTGCAAATCTGTCAGAGTGAAGGAAACCAAAGCCATCTAGTGAATAGGTGATCAACACAATACAGCCTCTTTGGTGAGACAGAGACAGCTCAGGCAAAAGATTCAGTTCACACTATAGCAGAGAGGGACAGCTCACATATTCCTGTGAAACAGGATGTAGCTCTAAAAGAGACTTTTCCTCATCAAGAAATATGGAAATATCATCCATCTGTGGAGGGATGTCAGCAGGAACTCCAATGTCAAATGCAGCCTCTTAAATGCATTGATGCATTTAACATCTAAGTGAACATCTAAGTGTGCTCTTTTCTCCATCAGTATCGATGGTGAATTAGGGTGGGCCACAGACTGTGGCTTTCCTGAATAATCAGTTAGAGCCATCCTGTACTACTGCTGTAATATGACTAGGACTGGTTTTTCTTTCTCTCCAGCCACTTTAGTTTAGCTCTATTTTCTCTTCTTCTTCCTCCTAATAAATACACAGGATGAATCTATGCCAGATGCTATAGTTAATTGCATTCACTTCTTAATTAAACATGGCAGACTACAGCATGCAGTCTAAATTATATGTCCTTTTATTAACACCTTACAAATTTTGCATGAAGAATTGTAGATCAATTCCAAATATAAGGTGTAAATTGAAACTACTGGGGTGTAACCATATGTGATAGAGAAAAATGCTTTTGCCTTCTCTTGCAAGCAAATGAGTAATATATAATTGCATTCCTTTGTAACAAGATATGTTTTGATAGTAAAGAGATTTTTTGTCAACTGAATAAAGTGACAAATAAACTGAATTGTCCAGGTTAGAATAAATGCCCAGACTTCTGTATCTCTACACGTCACTGCACTAGTTACCAGCCCCTTTCTGTTCCCCCAGCTATTTTAATCCTTTTGACTACTGACTGGAGGTGTTTATGGGCTGGGTAGATATACTACACAGTTTCTGAAAGATTTTTTATTGCATGCTGAGTATGTCTGATGTTTCAGGTTTGCTAAGTATGCACAGATCAAAGGTGAACTTAGCACTGAACTTGCTACCTTGTATGATTTATTTGAGGAATACCTGTCTTTTCAGAAGTCTCATAGCCTATGCTGTTGGATGTCTGAAAAAAATGTAAGTATCACAAAACACCAGAAAAGTTATTTCTGTGTGTTTTGCTTGACTTCAGATGGAGCATAGGATTTTAATGTCTTCTGAGGGATAGTTGATGAAAATGCCTTTGGTTCTTCAGGATTTCTTTGTCATGTAGTTCTGGTGCAAATCAGTCTGTTATCCATTCCTGCCATAACAGCTTCACAGGAATTTTTTCATATCTATATTATACAAGAGATCACATACTCAACAATGAACTGTTTATTTGCGATTTACTCTCTGTCTTCTGCCAATGAGAGAGTAGTGGGAGTATATACGCTTATTTTCCATGGAAACATGGGGGGGTTTGGGTTGGGGACCTTAAAGATTGTTTAATTTCAGTTTTTAATAAAATGATTAAAGTTTGGACAAGATTTTCTACTCCAACATTTGGGGGTTTTTGTTTTTCATTATGTAAACAGCAGTATCAAGAATTGCAACAGAAAATTTCACAGCATTTAAACAGTAGTCAAATTAAAAGGAAAACTATTTTTGCACACAGTTTAAAAAATCTTCATAGATATACTTTGCTCGCAGGACAACTGTCAGAACTAGGGAACCATTAATATTGTCCAATTTAAATGCCTTTTTTGTGCCTTTTTTTCCATAGTTAGAAGTGGCCAACATTGACTCTAAAGTTGAAACAGTGGGCTTTTCTTTAAGAATGCATGGTGAGGTTTATTGTGGTTTTTTTTAGTCTCCTGGGATAGAGTGGGGAGGGTTTTGATTTTTTAGCGTTGAACTTAGTTCTCTAGAGTTTTATTAATTTGCTCACATAAAATGGTACTTTGGAAATCACTAATGTATTTCCTTGTAAGACTCAGAAGTAAGTTTACTTTCTCATGGCAACTGCTGGCTTCCTTGCTTTGAAGTGCTTTTATTAATACTTGAACTGTATATGATCGATACTGTGACATTTCTAGGGGTCTGGTTCTGGATCATTAAAGCTGGGGAAAGCTTTGTTGTTAGTGGCAGTGTGCATCAAAAGATCCATACTGGATCATGCTTTTAGTATTAATCTCCATCATAACAAGGCTGCAGCATGAGATCAAAAAGTATTTGATTAATTTTTGATAATTTTTATAGTTCTCAACTTCTTAGCTTGTTTCCACCTCCCACAATGTTTAAAGCCTTCATGATTTCTGCTGATCTGGATTTGTAAAGTAATTATTAAAAGCCTTTGATATTTATAAGATATCTGAAACATTTCTACTAATTAATTATTGATTCCCCAAGTGATTCAATCCTACTGATTAGTAATAAATATTTAAGATTTCTATGAAATAAAGAGAGTGGACTTGTTTTTGTTTGCAGGGGTTTTTTTGTTTGTTTATTTGCCAATTTTGCCTTCATGATTTTGTAATTTGAAGCAAGAAGACGTTTAATACTACTCAAAATATTTTTATCTATGTGTATTTTAATGTATACTATATATATTTTTCTTAGAGTTGATAGCTTGTCCTTGAAATTAGCAAAACCTATCAGTTGTTCTGCATCCAAAAGAATCACAGAATCACAGAATATGCCAAGTTGGAAAGGACCCACAAGGATCCTTGAGTCCAGCTCCTGACCCTGCACAGGACCATCCCCAAAAGTCACACCGTGTGTCCAAGAACATTGACCAAACACTTCTGGAACTCTGTCACGTTTGGTGTTGTGACCACTTCCCTGGGGAGCCTGTTCCAGTGCCCAACCACTCTCTGGGTGAAGAACCTTTTCCTGATATCCGACCTAAACCTTCCCTGACAAAACTTCAGGCCACTTCCTTCGGGCCTGTCACTGGTCACCACAGAGAAGAGATCAGTGCCTGCCCCTCCTCTTCCCCTCAGGAGGAACTTTTAGACTGCAGTGAGGTCTCCCCTCAGTCTCCTTCCAGGCTGAACAGACCAGTGACCTCAGCCTCTCTTCATACAGCTCCCCATCAAGGCCCCAGTAAGCCAGTCTGCACGCGTCAGTAATTCCACACACTCAAAATCTTAAAATATAGGGTGCATGGTCTTGGAGTAGCTTATGCAGGCTGATGATTGTCTTTTTACCATGTGTTGGGAGACTTGGGACTTAAAAACTGCAGAAAGTAAATTTAAAAATTTTGAGTTTAGTTGGAGCCCAAATCTAGAGCTGTTGGGAAACAACAAATACATCTAATCTCTGTTTACTCCATGGAGCTTTGGTGCTGAAGTCAGACCATTCTTCATCAAAAGACATGATTCTGTTTAAATTTCAGAAAGCAGAATGTTATCTAGAAAGTAATCCATTAACATTTTTCAGCACTCTCTGAACAGACCGTTAAGAGCTAATCAATCAATTTTCAAAGCCTGACTGCTGTAAGAGGGTAATATAGTGACAGTGTGCTGCTGCCTTCTTCTCAGATTATTCCCCAACACCTGAAAAAAAAAGGAATGTGAAAAATATGGCTTGGTTATCTCATATTTTTTAAATAATGCGGAGTTAACTTAGCTTGTGAGAAAATAAGATAGCCAGGTCACTAGCATATTCTGCTGAGACATCTCTTTCCACTCACCTTGAGTCAATTTGGTATCTTTTACCTGTCACAGAGAGGGTCTGCAGCAATTGCATGTTGGTGATTCAACAAGACAGAGAGCTAGATAGCTAAGATTAATTAGTTAGGAGGCTGAGTATTAATGTACTCATGAAGGGAGTCTACTAATCCAGCACTTGCTTCTCAAGTGGGGAAGGTATAGGCCCTTTTGTATAGGCTAATTCTTCACATTGAATTGCTGTTTGTTCCTCTGCTTTTATTTTTTTGTCCCCTTGAAGATTTTGCCCTTTTATCTTAGTATTTTCCTCATGAATTGCTGAGGTCCTTGCTGCCCCATCTCCGGACTTCTGAAAATTCCTTCATAAGAAGTTTTTTCTAGCTCACATCTAAGTCACTTTTTGCATTCAAAGGTTTGAGACTGAACTTGTAGGTGGCTCATTTGCACTTTCAAAGCTTCTTGACCAAATCAAATATGTCAACCAGGAAGGGTTTTTTGGCCAAAATAAGAAATATTTTGCCTCCTTCAATCCTACCATATGGGGCCGTCTAAACATTGTCTAGGCTGTTGTTGTTGTGAGCTGAATCTTTTGGAATGTTGTTTTGGCTTTTGGAAAATAATATACAGATATATTTAAAATTTGTTTAAAAAATCCTCTTTATTTCAGACAGTTAAGGCTGAAAATTACATTTTTCAGTGTAATTTTCTTTCATACCACCATCAAGAACAATCCTGTATTTTCACAGCATTTATTGACAAAGCTGTTCTTTTTCCTCTGATACATGGTCCTTGACATGCTGGGAAAGATGCTGCTTTTAGCATTGTGGCATTCTAATGTTATCAGTGCTTCTCTTTAAAAATCAAAGCTATCCTTTCCTTGAGATAGATTTTAAATTCATGAAATTAAGCTCAAAAAGGATGCCTAAATCATGTAGTCTTACCTCCTCCGTATGACAGGATGTCAAATTTTACGTTTTACTTAGATCAAACCCAAATGCTTGCTAAGTCTTGAAGTCCTACATGGTTTATGTAGGATTTTATGTGTAATCCAGCTTACTAGGTCACGTTTGTTTGAGGTCTTTTACTATGCACAGTGTAAACAGGAAGAGCACAGCTGAAGGGCTTTTTATCCTTCCTTTCATTGTATTTTTCCTCCTGAATCCTTGAGCCACCCACTATCTCAACAAGTACACTCCTCTTTAAATTTTATTATCTGACGTGACTTCAGTTCACTAACTTTCTTTCATCTTAACAACAGTATTCTTGCCACATGGCTGTGCTCTGTCAGCTGTAGCTGTGTGCAGAGAGCTGCAGTATCAGAGTCCACCTAGGAGGAGCTGACTGTGTGGCACAAGGTAGAGAATCTGAGTGGTGTCTGATGTTGCAGGGACATGATGATATCCTATGTAAACTCAATATTCTTTTTGTTAGATTTTATGATGTTACTGCAACCTCTTTTAGAAGTTGTTTTGGTGAATCATGAGATAGTTACTTACAAGATTGTGGAAATCCTTCTGAGTAAATCGACTTGTACACTAAACACATAACCTGCATCTGAGTGTTTAGACACAGGTTTCCAGTATTCCTCTGTATTGTAACAAACATTGTAGCACTGTGATAATTTATTCAATGATTCGTGTTGTTTTTTAACAATAACTTTCTAATTATTTACTGCTGTCTTGTGAAGTTGTAGCATGATTAACATTTGTTTCTGGGATGGTATTGAATACACTTGCTATATAAGTATTTGTATATACTCTCTTTTGATCCATGCTTTCTATAAAGACATATCCATAATTAATGTCACAGGTCTCTATTTATTTCCAGAGATAAAAAAAAAATATTAATTCCCATAGCTCATTTGGACCTGCGGGGGAATAGCAATTTTTAGATCTAAATAAGCTATTCAGCATTCCCCTTTGATATTATTAATTTTTTCAGAGCAACTGCTTGAATATGTAGCAAATGAGCATATTTAGCACTAAAATTAACTACATTCAGATAACTCATCTATTTAAAAAATCTCTGAGGAACTTAGGCACATAGATCTTTGTAGCTCTGAATGTAAGCAAAAAACAAGGGAAATACAATCAGAGTATAATATTGTAATAAAACATCAGAACACGTAAAAACCTCAGTCACCAAGTTATTGGCTTCATATGGACTCATAATTAATTCATAGTCTGCCTCAAATGTGACTGGGAGAAAGGACATAAACCAAGAATGTGGGGTTTTGTTCTTTTCCCCTCTGTGACTTCTTTTCTGCCAGATTCCAAATGAAATGAAACCAAGGCTGGCATTACACAAAATTTAATTCAGATGAAACTTCAGACACTAAAGTCGTTAAGCATACATTGCCTAAATAAAAAATGAGATGTTTGCGAGCTGCCTTGACATGGTCTGCAAAGTCTAGTGCATAAAAAAGCAGCCAAGTGAATTGTCAAATGTTACTGAAGTAAATAAAAAGAAACCTCCTCTGCCCTTTTATTCCTCCTTTATTCTCTTACAATTACTTTGCAGATACAATGCTCCATATAAAACTGTTACAAACCATGCTGATGAGAATGATTCCCTATGTCACTAAGTCACTGCAATACAATTTGAAAAAGAGAAGCAATATTTTACTATTTTTGAAGTGTTTACACCATTTCAATTTTTCATCCATGAATGAATGAAGAACTATGACTCTTGTCTCTTCCCTGCAGATGCTAGAAGCAATCATAACTTCTTAGAGGTTAAGTCACTTCATTAAGTCCAAGGTGTCCAAACTGTGATACTGAGGAAGTAACAGTGACTGTTTTGTATGCCTTCCTGTTCAGTCATTACTTGTGTTTTCCAGCTGGCATCGGAGACTATGTTCAAAGCATATAAGAGGCAACTTACAGAGCAAGACAACTCTCAGTTCCTGTCAATTTGCTATACTTGAGCCTGAATATCTACTGAAAATAATTAGACATATATAAACAAAGTTCTGGTGAACTACTCATATGACTCTGCTCCTCTTGTTGGAGTGGATTTCAACACTCAGATCCCACAGTGTGTATGTGGGACTAGTGATTCAAATAAACATCTAGTTGTTTTAAATTATAGCCTGAACTCCACCAAAACTCACTGCAGTTATGCAAATTCCTAAAAATTAGTTTAACTGGTACTGCCATGAGATCCATTGTAGTGGCTGAGGATGGTTGCAATACCCTCCATGATTCTGCCTGACTTTCCTCATCATATGGGTGAGTAACCCAAAAAGAATGTTAATAAAACAAATTGAAGGTGAACAGACATCCTCTTAGAAAGTTTTCACTGGTAGAAATGACTCAGTTATTTCTTCCTTGGAGAAGATGATGTGCACCAGAACTTGCTCATTGTGAACAAAATAAAATATAATATGAAAATATAAAAAGAAGAAAACGTCTTTAAGTAGAAGACAAATCCAGCTATTTGTATGGATCTTAAGGGTGTGTTATCTTTGTTATGTAGAAGATGTTTGAATGATGAGAAGGTAAGACATAGAATGATACCTTGAATAGCAAAGAATACAAGAGCTACTGTATTATAAAATGTGGTTTTATTTTCAACTATTTGTATTTTTGCACTAGCCAGTTAAAAACTAGACAAAAGCAGCCCTTTCAATACAGAAGTGGTTAAAAGTCTTTAAATGGTCATTAAGGAAATCTTTAAAAAGAATTCCTGTTCTTACTGTTAAACCTTTATAATTTTGATTGTGTACATTTAGAGAGTCTTTTGTCTGTATCATCTGTTCCATGTGAGAAGTTCTGTGTACTGTGCATAAAAAATAAGGAATTTGCATGTCAGACCAAGAATTAAAAAAAAATAGAAATGTAGAGTCATAGAATATACTGAGTTGGAAGGGACTGATCAGGATCATCACGTGCAGCTCCTGTCCCTGCACAGGACACCCCAAGAATCACACCACATGCCTGAAAGCATTGTTCAAACACTTCTTTAAATCCAGTCTCATTGTCCAGTCTTAATTGATTTGACTTAAAATGAACTAAAATCTACTGATTTTATTATAAGGTATATCTAATAGATACATTTAGCTTCCATAGATCCATATCTTACTGCAAAAGTGAAGACAAAAATCTTTGGTTTTGGTTTTGTGTTTGTTTTATAAACAACTAAGGAGGCTGCAGCTTTAGGTCTGAGACAGAATGATTAGGCTGCTGAATTTACTCACAAAGGCATTGTTTAATCCTACAGGTATTGCTAGCAGTATTCTTAGATCATTGTCAGTGTCAGAGAAATTAGCTTTTGTTTGTCTGCTACCTGTCTGATTTACATTAATTCTTCTGGAAATGTTTTAGGGGAGAGAAAAAAGTGATACATAGACTTATCCAGCTTCAGAATTGGAAAGATTAACATTGGAGAGAGGCAGAAAATTTAAAAATGTAAGAAGAGGAAGTTTACATTCACACACCAAAATATATATTGTGTGTAGACACAGAGAATCTTGGATATTGAAAAGGTTTATCAAAGTCAATGAGAATAGCTAAATATTGTAACTGTAAGCATGTACATAAATCTTCGCAGGATCCAGGGCTTTGTTGATAAATTTTGTTTCATGATGAAAAGATATATTTGAACAAAATAAACCACAAGACTTTGAGACTCAATCAATTTCAAAATTAATTGAAAACAAAAGGAAGCAATCTATTTTCTTACTGTTTTTTAAAAAAACTTAAATGTGATTGGTTTATTTTTCCTTGAAAATGTAACGTTTACCGGAAAAAATCACCACTTATTTTTCCTCACTTCCTGCTTCCCTCTTCACCTAAATAAATGAAAAATGCATTCTTAAGATGACACCTTTTTTTCCTAAAGTACTTTTAAATTGAGGTTAAGTATTTCTCTCTATGAATATTATAATTTCAATTGGACTTTAAATGCTTTGAGCAATGGCATAAATTCTAACACTACATGCACATATGCAAGTTTAACTGTATCATTTTTAGTAGTTCTCAATATTACAGTTAGGAAAACATGTAGGGATGGAGTTAAATGTCAGCAAATTAAGGACTTAGGGTTCAATATTATGCCTTTATTCTCTCATAGCCTTTGTTCTCTCTATTCCCTATTTCCCTTTCAGTGGGGCAAGAAAATTCAATGGAAGATTTTATGTGTCCTGGGAACGTGTCAGGTGATTTCAAATTTAGCCAACTTTTGTCCTTTTGTCTTCATTTTCAACCCAGTAACTATCCATGACTGTATTTAAGCTTTTGACAGAAACAGATTCTAAGCAAGCAAAATGGAAGCATGTTCTTCCTCTGTCTGACACATGCACATTTTTTAATGGCTGACTGCAGACTTTTCTCTGGATATGAGTATGTGCTTTGGCCAACCAGATATTTCTAATCCTCACCTAGTAAAACATGTCTGTGTCAGTTTTGTAACCTTCCACTGGTCTGCATTTACAAAAACTTCCTTGAGATAGCACCTTTTGTTGGGAGTTATAATTTTCTAGTCCCAGGTTGCACTATTGACAGCATTTTTCTGTGACCCTTCATATTCTCCCACAACATGCTTAAATCAAAGGAATCTTAGGGCACATTCACCACTTTTCCCCTGAAACAATACTCCTCTGTCTTTGCACATTCTTACATCCCTACCTTTTCCATACATGCACTGTGCTGGAAGGAAAAGGTGCTATAAGAAGACGATGTGCCATACAGGCGTACAGACTTGTAGGCTGATGGACTTCAGGTATGTGCTGGTTAGAAAAGGTCTGTGGTTTTGGGAGAAGGGAAGCCGGAAACTGATGATTGCCCTCTGGCTGACATAAATCCTGAGGAAACTTTCAACATTTATTTTAAGTCACATAGACAAACCTTGCTGAGTGAACCAGGTTGGTCTGAAAGACGTTTCAAAATGGGGCAGGCTGATTGTGGGCACTGCTTAACTCAGCCCAGAAGGGAAGGAATAGAAACTGAAATGTCAGCTCATCTTCAGGCTGCAGATTGCTTATATCTCTGTTAATTATTTTAATGGTTTAATGATAATTAATTTAAATGGCAAAGCTGTGATCAATTTTTGGCAGATGTTTAGGTAAGATGAGTGATAGCTGGAACTAGGCTCCCGTGTCTCTGACTTAATGAACCCTCTAAGGGAAAATATTAAGCTTGTTCAGACAATGATAAAAGCAGTAGCTGAGTGGTGATGAAACCATAGCCAGCCAGGCAGTCTGCACAGCAGCTTTGCTCAGCAGGGACAGAAGGAAGAACTCCTTGAAGTACAGGAGAACTCAGGGAGTTATACCTCCTGGAAGCACAGGATGACTCTTTGGTAGCAATCCTACATTTTGGAAGAGCAGTTGGCAAGTTTGCTAGAGGCTTGCTGTGCCTGCCTCTCCAGGTTATGCAAAAAAGGTGTGAAGAGGTTTAGAAAGACCTTTATAAAGAAATGAAGCCTTCCCATGCCCAGGTGAGAACAAAGATCCACAAAATGGGCAGGTTGCATGGGAACATGTCTTGGTGAAGGTCCAGAATGACTCAGATCAGCCTATTCCTGTCGTCTTGATATGATCAGGTATGTCCCATGTATTAGTAGGTAACCTAATCAGTGCAGAGCTGGGTAAGAGCATAGCAATCCTAAGCGTAGCTTCAAAAGAGGAATTAAATGAATAAGAAGTTCCAAAACCTAATAAAGTTTTAGCTCAGTAAGCAGTCAAAAGTCTCCCATCAGAATGCAGGCTGCTAGATTTATTGTACAAAATGCAGTGGATACTTTGCTGGACAGCCAAATGCTGTGTCATGGACAAGGGCTTCAGGTAAGATTTTACAAAACTGAGGTTGGACAAATGTGGCAGCTGAGGTTCACTTTGAACTACTTCAAGGCAAGTAATATACGGAATGCATCCAGGTTGACACAGTATCAAATTTTGAATTGATGTTTACAGTTAAGGAAAAATGTCTCAGCGTCATTTTTGACAGTTATCTGAAATCATTGCCTTGAAATGTAGCAGCAACCAAAATGGTCAGCAAGATACTGAGCATCACCAAGGAAGACATGAAGATCAAGACAGAACTGAAGTTCTGTAAGGGGACAAGAACAGTTAGAAAAGGCAATGAGGAAAGACAGGGACCTCGCAGTTTAGAGAAGGCTGAGGAAGAGGCTGAATTTGAAGATGTTATTCTCCAAGATCCACAATAAAAGAATTAGAGGGCATTTAAACTTTAACAGGTAGATTTTAACAGGTAGAAGAAAGCAAGTCTTCATACATGAAGTACGTGATCTTCTGAATGTTGCTACTGCAGAAGGCCGTAGAAACAGAGGGTATCATGAGTTTAAAAAAAAATTAAGCAGATATGTAAAAAAGAGTTATTCTAATGGAAAATAAGAAATTAGGTAAGGGTGCACCCTCTAGCATCATACATATAGTAGTTGCAAGTTCTGGGAAAGTAGAGGGGAAGCGGACATATGAAAGTTTTCAGGCTTGTCTCCTCCCCTGAAATCTCCTGTTGCCATTGTCTGAGACAGAATACTGTACTAGGTGGGCAAATTCCCCGAATGTGGAGTGTGTTTATTATGTTCTGATATGGGTGAACTTAGCTGGACTTTCTGGAATAACAATAAATACAGATGATTATTCATGAGAGAAAGTAAAACTCAGTCATCTGTTTGAAGGCATTGTAGAACATGACCTGATCCATGTGTGAATGAATGCTCCAGAATAACTCCTCTGTGCTGAAAATAAGTCTCACCAGAATGCCTTCTTGATCTGTGGTTTTCAAAAATCATGGTATCCTAGTTTTGGATGAAGCAAGTCAACTTTATCTTGTATGCTTTCCATATTGAAATGATAAGACTGTAGCATGAGGATAATATGAAGGGTGTATAGAAGATACATCACTTAAACAGAGAAAAGATATCTGGATGTGGACAAATAAAGATGAAAAGATGACAATGACAAAACACTTTTTAGCAATACTGGATAGAGACCCGATAGATACATTTGAAATTTCTGTGGTATGTCAGTAAATTTCTAAGTTTGTTAATCTGTTTTATAATTTTCATTTCCTGTGATTTTCCACACTTGGACATCATAGTAGGTAAAAATATTACTTCCCTTTTCTGTTGCCATTGTGAAAAGATATCCCTCTGATTCAAATAATCTGGGAATGAGTTAGTTCTAATACTTTAACTGTACAGCAAATATTTTTCAGATCACTTTGAGAATAATGCTATCTTTTCAGCACTAGAATAGTGATACAATAAAAACAGTTTAATTGCCACAGATGAGGCAATACAGTATCTTTATATATATATAAAATATAGCAAAATATTCACACAAATATTTGTATTTTGTACATTTATGGCCATCCTTCTCTGGCTGAGGGTATCTTAGTTATTTCATCCATGCATGGAAATTACTGCCTTACAGCTGTATAAACACTGAAAATCAGGCTGACTAATTGACTAACTTCTTCCTGTGTTTGTTTATGTTAATAGGTTTACTCACTTATGCTCTTCTAATGCGGGCTGGAAAAGACTGACTTCGTGCTTTTAAGCAATCTTGAGTGCAGTTAGTTTTTCTAGAAAAGTCCTGGGAAAAGTTGGAAGACCATACACCAGAGATTCAGAGGGAAGTTTTTATTTTTTATTTGATTCCTACTTTATAATGCTTCATTGTAATGGTGAGAGATAGTTTTGATAGAATAATATGAATATGAACAAAAGAATCCATTTCTGTACAAAAAAATTTTTGCTATCTTGAGACGTGTCAAAATGTGCAGTTTTATGGAGAAACTTACAATACAGCAATAGAGTTGCACAGCACTTCTGTATCCTGACAAAAAGATGAACAAGTGATTCCTATCTGCTATCTGTAATGAGTTCAGTGAACTTTCTCTGTAGCTGATAATGAGATCCAGCTGATAAGAGTTGTTAGTCAAAATGATGTTGGTGACTGAGCTATGTGAGGTCAGTGAGGATTGTAGGATCGGTGGTCTTTCTTGTGAGGAGCAGGTTGAGCAGTCAGAGCTCTGTGGCTGCTGGGAGGTGGTTGCTGAGCCCTGGGGAAGCATCTGACTTCTGGAGGTGGACCCCATGAGGCAGGAGCACAGGATGAAATGACAGGTATGTATTTGGATTTAGACTGTAAATTTACCTTGTCTTTTCTGCTCCTAAATGTGATAAAACTGTGTTGTAGGCCCATGGAAAAATCTGCTTTCTTTCTTTGTTTCTCCAGTTCTCTAGAGGGGAGCTGCACTGCCTATTACTAGCCTTGAAGACTCTGTTTGGAATCTGCACAACCCAGTGGAGATATTGCTTGCTGCTGGATATATCTAGGTTAAAAAAAAACAAAACCACACAAGCCAAAAAACCAACCCAACCCAACAAACCTAATTAAAGCTGGCATTTGTGAATTAGTGCTGTAATGACAAGCCTAGAACACGAGGCTTCAAGATAGTAAAGTATTAATAATCAAAGTGTCAGTGTCTTAGGCATCCAGAATGTGCCATCAAATAAAGTGTAGGACAATACTTAGTGACAAGGATTCTGTGAGGAGCAAGTAAAACATCCTGGTATGGTGCATTTCTGGAACCACTGGGATTTTGCTCTGTAGAATGTAGGTTTAGCCAGACTACTTGCCTGATTTTCTTCCTATGGGCCTTGGATAGAAATGAGGAAAGGAAAAATAATTTGACAGATGAATCTGCTCCACTGATTAGGGAGAAAACCTTAAGAAAGACAACTGAGGAAGCTTATTGGAAAGCAGCATGTGGAATTTGAATAGATCAAACAAACCATAAAACCTCCAGAAAAGCATTCACTGTTCGTATAATTTTTAAAATATTTTTGAAATGAGGGAATACTTCTATATATATTTTTTCCCTATGGCCAAGGTATCCAATTTTAGGAAGCATATGCAAATGAAAAACTTCTCCTGACCTTTTTACCTATTGCACATATTATGCTGCATGTTTTGGGATGAAAGAGAGAAAACTGTCTTTTCAGGTGATCTCCTGGTGTCTGAGCACAGATTTGACATTACTGGCAATCTGCCACTGCATGGTCCCCTCCTGATGGAGGCAAGGAAAAAGAGATGGTTGTGTGACTCAACAACAATCATGGGACTGTGGAAGACTGCTCACACGAGATGGGTGCAGATAATTGGCTCATGTAGCTCAGGGGAGAAAGCAAGGAGTGACAACAGCTATTTCAAAGAAAGATGGTTTTAGGTCAGCATGAAGAGGACTGAAGGGTGGACTTTGGTTTAGATCAGCTGGCTGTACCTGTTGAGAGGATCAACTGGTTGTGTAATACATTATTTTATTTCATTTACTTCCCAAGTTAATAAAGAATGTGAGTGTTTTCCTGAGGTAGCCTGACTAGCATGGAGGAAGGGTGTAAGTTGCTCAATGGAGTATAAAAACAGGCTACAGAATGAACTTAGATAGAAACAGGCTTGAGCTGGATTCAATACAAATACTCTCTCCTGGTGACTGGGAACACCCAGTGCCATCATAACAAACATATAAGGACCAGTAATAGCAATCATATTTGCATTGTGATCCTACTGTACATTGAATTGCTATGTTCTGCTTGTATTGTGATTTCACTGCTCTGTCATATCCCTCTGCTAAATCAAAATCCAGTGTAGCATGAAATATCTTCAAATAAGTAAGTTTAGCATTAAATATTAAACCCTTCTCATGTGAAATGTCTAAAAGAAGCTGCTCAGAGAGTAATGAGTTCTGACAGGGCGTACACGATAAAAAGGGATTTTATTTTCAAAGTCTATTTTTCAGCTCTTACAGACACACATCAGACAGGAGGAGGGAAGGGAGGGGGGCGAGTCTGTGAAATTGCCAGTGTGTTATGTCCAGCTGTTATTTCTTGATATTGCTTTGTGTTGAAGTTAATCTTACATAAAAAGTGTTTTTTATTCAAGTAAGAGAATAGTTCTCTGAAAATAAAACAGATTTCTGATAATTGACGATCAGTTGCTTTACACCTAAACATGTTTAGTTTGCCACTAGGGGCCCCCACAACCATAGGAAAGTTAACTGTAAAAACTGATACAATAAAATGTTTTGAAGAAAGTGTAGGCAGTTAGAAGTTGCTGACAAGTATTATTTATGCTATACCCTATATCAAAGATCCGAAAATACTGTAAAATTGTTGATTTTTGCATGCTATACAGCTTTAAAGTGCTTTTTAAATGCTGTTAAACTAAATATTCCTTCCCTAACCCCCATTCTGCCTCTTGAAACAGTCCATTATCACCATATTTTTTTTTCCAAGTGAAAATGGAGTAGTGTGTGTAAATGGTTTGCAGTTAATTTTGTATGTCAACCATAGCTCTGCATGGGATCAATTACTAAACAGAGTTATTCTTCTAAAATGGAAATTTTTATCTGAATATTTATTCAAGGTCGTATGTGTAATTTTTTGGCTGGGATGGGACAGCTGAAGACCAGGAATATGAAAGTTTCGGCTTCTATGCAGCTAGCTGTACTTGGGACAGCTTAGAGTGGCTCAAGTTACCACTGACTGGGTGTTTAGCTCTCTAAACAAACTGTGCCTTGACTCAGTAGAAATGCTTGCTACATTTTATGTTTTGTTGAGTGGTGGACTATGGTACAGAGTAGCAGAAAAAGGATTTAGACCGGGAAAAATTATTTGTATTTGTCCCTGTGTTTACATTTTGTCATGCCTCTTATTAGCCAGATATATACATATATAATCAATATTTTGCCATTTTATGTTCTTAATACAGGAGGGAATAATAAAATTTCACAAGACCATGAGAGATTTCAGGCAAAGGATAGAATCATTTGATTTTGGGCAAGCATCACTTGTAGATTTTAGCTGTGAAGGTTAGAAATCACAGTAACTGCAAAATAAACATTTCTATTTCCAGAGACAGAGCATAGACTGTCATTCCATGTAACCCATCAATCAAGAGCACTGCTTAAGAAAGCAGCTCCTTAACTATTCTTTGTGTTTGAAAATGCGAATAGTTAAGATGGTTGCTGTACTTTGACTTGTATACCTCAGATTTTCACTTCATGGTAGTTTAAAAAAAAAAAAGCTCTCGGTGCTCTATACAAGTATTTTATGTCAGCTAAAGGGTTAATTTGACAACAGGACACCTGAAATAATACATCTGTAATACTTTCTTGAGTTATTGGTATATTTCTTTACAGAATGAAGTGTTTCTTGACACTCTCAAAATTGTACTTTTGCTCTTTCATTCTCCTTGCCTGCAATCCTACTAAGCAGCTCCTTCCTTCTTCACTCATCTTGAGATCCCACTGTCTGTTTGGCCCCTCTGAAGTGGGGCAATTGTATCAGGTGATGGCAGGAAGAAGGGCTTTGGCTGGCACCAGTGCTAGGGAGAGAGCAGAACTGCAGAAGACGGCGTTAGGGTGATGTTGTGGACCTTGCAGGATCAGTAATACAGCTTCTTCAGAGTGACTGAACTGTTCCTGATTTCTCGCTGGCTTCAAAGAATGGATAATGTTCATAGGGTGGGAGGCCAGCCTGGCTGGCTGTATGGAACAGGCAGAGTCAGCCTTGGCATTGTGTTGTGCCACTGCCTTTGATCTGTTTAGGGATGAGTGTGTTCTGGGTGTCTGTCTATAAGCACCAGGGGAAGCAGCAAGTGGAGCTGTGAGCTGAACCACCTCACAGTGGGCAGACTTCTGTTGAAACCCCTCAGTTCAGTTTGTTGTTTAATTCCTTTATTACTTCTACTTTGGAATTTATTTTTTTAAGTAGAAAATTAAGATTTTTAACCTAGGTCCAAGGACAGAAATTGTGAAAGCCTTACCCCTGGAAGTGTTTAGGGCAGGGTGGATGGAGCTATGAGCAATGTGGTCCAGTGAAACGTGTCCCTGCTCATGGCAGGGGGTTTGGAACTCTTTGATCTTTAAGATTTCTTCCAGCTCAGGCCATTCTATAATTCTATGACA
Organism: Drymodes brunneopygia; assembly: GCA_013400955.1. NCBI lineage: Eukaryota > Metazoa > Chordata > Aves > Passeriformes > Petroicidae > Drymodes > Drymodes brunneopygia. The sequence goes on from VZTZ01033625.1 coordinate 26,826, forward strand.
TTGGGTGCGCTTCTCCTCCTTCAAGAAACATTTCTGCAGACTTTTTCCTGACCATCCAACATTGCTTCTCTTTTTGCAAGCTCTGGGAAATTGGAAGGAACTTTCAAAAAATAAGATTTAAAATAATAGTTATTTGGTTGAAAGTTTGTTGTCCAGAATACAAATTTAAAGTTCATGAAGGTTAAAACTAGTATGTCTTTCCCAAACCTGCTTGTGCATTCTTTAAAAATGTTATACGCATTCATGGAGTGGGGGGGGTGCGGGTGCAAAGCAGCTTCTTTTGTGTTAGGACTGTGTCAGTCAAAGATCAGAGATTACAGTTCAGATAATTATTCCTCTTTCAGGTGTTTCAGAGATACAGATTTTCTTATGACATGTATTTCATAAATCCTGTCCTTCAAATCATAGTGTAAAAAAAGAAGTGAAAATACCAGGGGAAAGGCAAAGTCTGCTTTGTCATGTCTGTATTTAACCTTCATATTAGGGGTGTAAGAAGGTAGAAGGTAGATACTCTTGCCTTTGCATTTCCTTTCTAATGACATGGAAATTCCAAAAGTGGAATATTTAACATCTGGATAGTTATTTCACAACATAACAATGAGCACTGCAAATAATTACCCATGTTTCAAAAATGTATGTAAATTAACTGATATTAGCAGATCTGAGAGCCAAAAGACAGTTGGATAACTGAAACAGACAGATTATCATCTGCTGTGTCATTACAGTTTGAATTTTATGTGCAATATTTCTTCTAATGCAACTCTAGTTGTGGTTTTCTTTTGTGACTTATTTTCTTGCTGTAAGGGTTGTGGAAGGTTCTGTGATGAGAAGATTGATTAGGAAGGACACTTCTGTGAAATTTTTCATTTATATCCTAAAATCACATCTGTTATGTACTTATAAAGAATTAATGAACTAAGTGCTAGCAGTTCAATTTGTCATATTGCTCAGAAATGGGCTAAGTGTGCTCAGAAATGGCTTGAAATATTTCATCCATGTGCAACTACAGTCAAATGTAATGAAATCTGTTTGTACCTCAAGGCTGGAGATGGCTTGTTAACTAAAATTGCCCCCTTTAGACTGATGAGTGAGAGGCATTGTAGGACAAGAACAGCTAACCTCAGATTCTTTGAAAATTCTTTGTTCCTTATTTCCCACAACTCCCACACCAGGCTCTGTATGAAGAAAGGCACTGATCTGCAGCTGTACTTGTCTCTCTTTCCTACAATGTAATTGTTTGAACTGGGAATCACTAAAAGTATGAAACATAGTTTTTAAAATGCTTTCACTGGAAATTTAATAAAGGAATCTTAAGTTTAAGGCTGTATTGCAATGATGATTTCCTGATAAATAGTGTATATCTGTGCCAGCAGAGACGGAAGTAAGCATGGGGTAAACACAAAAATGAAGAACAGCTGATCTGCTCTGTAACTTAACATTGCTTTTCTAGTAAAACATTCTGTATTTTTCTGAAAGATTTATTGGCCACTTTCCCTTGGGTACTAAAATTAAACAAGAATGTCTTGATTTGTATGGACCTGCCATCTGACAATATCAGTATGGGTGGATATTATATATCATGATGTTTTGCACTACGGAAATGCCAGTATATATTAAGCACAATAAAATCATTGCTTTATTAGTAGTAAAAATATTTATTTCTATAAAATCCAGTCAGTTTCCTTAAATTATATAGATAATGGCAAAAGAGAAAAATTTCAAGTCCTCATCCTTCAAGAACCCTTTCTGGACAAAAGTGTCCTCTCCTGAAGAGTTTCTGTTGTATTTCACTCCTTAGTTCAATTACTTATCTCCCTGAATATGACTGAAATGCTGAATATTTTAGCACTGAAAGCCTTTTCTTTATTCCCTTTGCTTTCTTCACTTCAGTTTTTTAGGCTTTGCTCTCTGAGTCACTGCTGACTTGCATGTTAGGACTTCTAAAGAAAGCTGCATCTTACCTTGGGAACACAAGTGAGTTAAATTTTCCACCTAATGCTATAGTGAAAGAAATTACCTTTTGCTAAGTATTTCTTGTTTTGATTTCCTTGAAACATCATGGGGAAGTCATGAATACAATTTCTTTTGTAACAGGTCTGACCAATATCCTTAATCAGCAGAGAAAATAGATGGAGTAAAAAGGAGTCAGAGTCCATCAGATTGTGTTGTACTAAATATCACTAGAGAGAATACATGTTAAGAGCCTGGCTGCAGCCTCCTGTGAGCTGTTCCTCTTTGCCCAACATCTTGTTATTTAGACCTGAGGAGCTAAATCAATTTCTCTTGTGGAAGGTCTGCTGATTGCACAAAACAGTAGCATCAGTACAAAGTGAATTTTCTCAGCACTCATTAGACTATCATTGGACTGCAGTACTGCAGGATCTTGCACGTTTGAGATTAGAAAAGGAAAGGTAGAGAAGCAGGTGACTTTTTTTGCAGCTCTTTCAGCTGACTCAGAACCTGCAACTAAGAGGAGCCCAGAGAACCAGTGCCAGCCTTTCCAATACTTTATAAACAGCCTTGTAGCTGCCTGACTCACAGTCCTCCTTACAAAGGTCACCTGCAGACCTAAGTGGCTGCTCTGAGACTATTCATCCAACAGGGAAAACAACAGAACAAAGTCATAAACAGTGCAGAAAATATGCAGTGGTGAAATAAGCATTTAGGATCCTTCTCTGATCATAATATTTGCCCTGGGGCAGAGGGGGAGAAGAAATAATTATTTTCTAGTTCAATTCGTGATTATTTCCATACTTATTTCAATCTAGAGTTGCAGTGTTAGTATCTCTTACTACCTTTGCCTGATTTTTGGATGTTCCTGCCAGCCTGATTTAAATTTCATTTCAGGCTCTTTTATTGGATCATACATTAAGTGAAGATAAACCAGTAACTATGGTTTCTGGGGAGCTGCAACTTAAAAATCTAGCTTTCATATCTAAACAGAAACATCTCAGTCTTAAAAGTGACCAGTGTCTGTTTGTTAAGATTCATAAGAGATAGGAAATGCAAAACCCAAATACAGAATTTTTTTGTTTTCCTTCTTAGAGTATGAGAGGTACATTGCTTCTGTAACCAGTATATCTCTTGGTATCATCATATTCATACAGTATCCTGAAGGATTGAGGAAAGTGAGTAGTTTGAATCATTCATTCAAGGGTAAACAAAAATATTGTAAATGGCCTATTTATACAAAACTACCTGATTTTTTTATTCTCCTGTCAATTATTACTGTTTTGTCTAGGATTGGTGTTAATCAATAAGTAATTATATGTATCTTGAAAAATGCATTTATAAGAAGTTAAAGCATCTGTGATTAATTATCACATTCCTCTTCATGGTGCATTATGTTTTTTGTATGTTCTTGAGTCTGTCTCATGATAATGAAAAGAGTCATTCAAATACTGGAGCTAACTATTAATTTTTCTATATATACAAATTTGTCTGTGGCAGTGTCTTTAAATGATAGGTGAAAATAATGTTTTAAAAACCCCTTCTGGTATGTATTTTTCTGAACTTCCTCAAATGGTTGTCTTCATATGCAAAGATGAAAGTAAGGTTTCAGGTGTTGAAGATCCACTAGTCAAGTGCATTTTCTAGTATGGCTTCAGACAGAAAGACTATGGTGTATGCCCTTCAAGGCCTTTCTGAAATG
>VZTZ01033627.1:0-94641 GCA_013400955.1 Drymodes brunneopygia
TGTCTTTTAAACCAAGACACGTATCCTATGACTGAAAGAAAGGTTTTTAAACAGGCATTAAATGCAAGTCAGTGCACTAACATCTTCCAGTGTGTAAAAGACCCCACAGGTTTAAAAAATGGAAAGCTGCACCACCCATATCAATACTGAGTCTGGAAACGAAAGGTGGTAACATGGAGTGATTTAAATTATTAGCTCCGCGTAACTCTTCTTCAGAGTTTTAAGTGGAGGTTGCAGTCTTTTCTGTCAAAGGAATTTCAGATATTCTGCTGTGTCAGTGTACCTAGGTGTGTGCACATGTATGTGGTTGTGCAGAGAGGTGTAGCTAGCCAAAAACTATCTGGGAGTTTGTTTGTTTGTTTTTTTAAAATACTGCCTCTCCACCACCACCCAGAATAAATAATTAACTATGTCAGACATACCAGAACTACACACTTTTGATGTGAAGAATAAAGGCAGATTTTAGAAATACTTTTCTTAAAGACAGCAAAACAATACCTCAAAAGCACTGGTAAACTTAAACTTTTAAAGAAGAGTCTAGTTTTACCTACTAGAATACCTCAGATCTGATCAGGCTGCTCTAAAGCTCCTCTCCCACTGATCAGATATTTCACATGACACATATAACTCTAGCTAGTTTCCTTTGTTGAAAACCAGGAGACTATGAGAAGCAGTGTCTTGGAGAATGAAAGCTGAATAAATTTGCTGAACAGTCTCTGTGCAAGTCCTTCTTGTTTAACAGTGCCACCCATTGACTATTTGATTATTTGCAAGCCTGTGTTTCCTAAGCTGGGAACGTGGACTGCATTACACTGTTCCAAAATGTGCACGGTAGGAAGAACAAGAATTGGGCAATCTGAAACTTAGATTGGAAAAACAACCTCTTCATGATTCACCTTTCAGAAACAAGCATTCACTGTCAAAGCTTAAGATCAATGCCAAGTGCTGTGCTAAAATGAGAAAATCTCTTGTAATAGAGTAAAATTAATTCATCCTGTACATTACATGGTTTGTAAAAATTCAATCCTAGTCAGCCCATTTTAAAGTTAATAGGAGTTAACTATTATTTCTGACTAGTCTGCCTGACATGGTCATATCTACTAAATAGATGTGAGTAGTACTGAACCATGTCAATTACTATAATCCAGCAGTAACACTTTTAAAACAAACACCATGCTAAGCTAACATGTTAACATCAGCTACTTCTGCTTCAGTCAAATCATTTTGATGCACTGCAGCTACTTAATTACCACTGCAGATGCATAGAGAAATGATATTCTCAAAAGGTGCAACGAATGTGTAAGATTATACTTACTTTTCTTCTTCTCTCATCCATACTGGACTTTTGGAAATTTGAGCTTCAAAATATTTAGATGCTCTATAGCAAAAGTTGCTACAAAAGCACTGGCAACGAGAGAAAGCAAGAAAACATGACTAAGGCTAACTTTAATACATAGAATGTACAAAAGTAATAGCTTTTAATGCCTGTAAAATTAAGTACACCAATACATGTTTCTTTTCAAGCCTATGGCCATGTTTTCAGTTCACCTGAGAAACCCAGCCTATCAAATAAATCTCTCTCATGCCCCACAAACAACATTTAGCTGCTTCTTTCTTCCCCATTCTTCTGCTTTATGGACTTTCATTATATACTGAGAAGCAAACCAGTGTTGGATTCTACATAACAGTATTTTTTAAAAAACGTAATAAACCAAACTGTTCAAAGAGCAACCCATAACCCAATATGCTGTTCATACAGTTTGAAAGACATACAATAAAATTCAGGTGTTTAATATTGAAAATTCTGGTTAGTAACAGAACCTGGTATTTTGCAATACTTGGAACAACACCTAAAATTCTGCAGAATGTTTCAAAAATTGATTTGCACACTTGCATCACAAGGGAAGAAGGCAAAGCATCCCACTTTTTGTTTGAGTCTTGCCTGGTTGCTCAAGAAAGCAATTCCTAAAATTTTATGTATCCCAGACTTTTAATCAGAGGAAAGGAATGCATGCTAGTGACACCGAAGAAATTTGTTCTGTAATTGGAAACGTTCAATTGGAAACATTTATCTTACAATTTAGTGTAAGCCAAACAGTGTAAATACAGTGTAGCTGTATTCTGGGAACTGGCGAAGATGACTTTTATGCAACCACGTGTGAATATGCTTCCAGAAAGAAACATCTTGTGAAGAGTTAGGTTTTATGTTGAAAACTCCTCAAAAAAACCCCCTAACTATTCCCCAAAGAAGAACACTAAGGAATATATAAGATGTAACTTATACTACACTACTGCAAACTTCAGTGGTTTAAAAGGATGTGCACTTTGACCCTACTAAAGGTCACTGACTATGCTAGAGCAAAATAACACTTTTTCACAAGTGCCTTTAATAGATCAGCTGTGCCACATTCAAATGGCTATTCAAATAGAACTTTTCATGTTATGTTTAAACTTAGAAAACACATGTATTTTGTCTCACCAAAGACATCATCTAGGAAGTGAAATGCACAAAAAAATTTCATGTTCCAACGGTCTGTGAAAATTATTTTCATAAGAACCAAACATATTTGCCTCTGAATCAAGCCACTATATGAATGCTGTTACAAAATGTGTTTCTGATCTTGCCACCATTAAACACATTCTAGAAATAACTCGGTACCATACCTTTCTTTCAGTGATATCATAAACTCTGTTCGTTTTTGTAGAAATTCTGTACTTCTGCTTTGGCACCTAAAACAATACACCTTCATCAGCAAGACTATCAGTTCCATTGTGACTACAGAGAAAACTTCATTCTTAATTCACATATTTGGGTATGCGCAATATGTTCTATTTAACTGAATTGCATACTAAAACCACCTTTTCTCAGTTCTTCTGATGTTGCACCTTCTCAGATGTAAGAATGGCAATTTATCTTTAATTGTATACATCTCACTAATCAGTAAAAGACAGCTCCATAGTGATAAGAAAACCAGTGCTGAACAAAAAGCAGTGGAGCTGCCGTGGCAGAAGCTTTCTTCATGAGTAAATGCTGAGTAATTACAGACAGGTCCTTACTTAATTCAGATCTATTTATATGCACATGAGACTGCACTGCCAGACCCCCACCATTACCCAGACAAACCCAGAAGAACTTACATAAAAGGTAACAGTTTAGAAATCAACATCTGTGCAAATATATGAAGTCCAAAACAGTAAATTGTTTTGTACTTGAGCAAATCTTTCTCAGATAATCCCACGTAGCACTGGTATTACATCACAGGTTATCTAACTCACCTCTGAGTTCTGCTTTAGCTCTCACATATCATACCTAAAGAAGGGTAACTTTGATCTTGATATAGTTTATATACATTTTCATAACAGATGTATATACATTCACATAATAATATACCTGCATTGTATTATTTATTCACTTCAGTCCTTCTCATAGACAACTGCTGCTACACTGACAGAAGAACAAGATTTCAAAGTTTTTTCATTCACAAAGGAAGGTCATGAAGCCACAACTCATTCATCTTTATAACTGTCAAAACAGATACACAGCATGTGACTGTGATCATGCAGTAACTGATTCTGTCATACAGTAACTGCCTTGTCCCTGAAAAAGGCAACAGGCAGGGGAGACACCAGGCTGTCACCCCAGGAAGGACGCAGCGCTCAGACCAGCTGCACGACCGCCGTCACAAATGCGTACTGATCACATTTTACCTCTCACTTCAGAAGGATTACACTGAAATAGAATGATAAAACACCTGGCTCATTACTTGACAGTAACCTGTGCTTAATATTCTAAGTTTAAAACTAAAAAGAAAATGCAGAAGAATAAAAATAGTGAAAAGATTCCTTTGATAACAGCATTTATGAAAAGCAACTTACATTTTCCAGTTTATTCTGGCACAGAGGATAACCACACAGTTTGATGATAGACCGTTCATCAACAATGTCTTTATAGTGAGATGGAGTAATACATTTTCCCTAAAACGACAAGAGAAAATAGTTTAACAACAGATACTGGAAAACTTGTCATTTTTGTGCTCAAAATATTTCTTAAGCATATCTTATATTTTATAACAGTTATCTATTAAGTTTAATAAACAACGCTCAGAATCTACACAGTAGAAAAGGTAAAAGGGTAAACAGAGAAGGAAAACAGACATGAGCATCTTTTTTTTCATATACAAGACCTTCATAATTTTGCGTCTAGTGTGGCACCTATTTCTGTAACTTTCCTCTATTTACATGTTTTGTACACCTATTTATCAGCCTATTAACAACCTTAACAAGAGTCATCATCATACCATTCCAGCAAAACTCTGCCACCAGGTAACTGTGGTGCATTATAGAGACTTTGTCTAAATTTACAGATGGCACGATGTAAACCTAAATCTTTACACTTCATCTGTCACTCCAGAACCACAGAGGTATAAACAAAAGCCATGATAAAAGAATGAGGATTTATTAATGTACACAGTCCTGCAAAAGTAGGGCATGCTTTCACTGCAGAACCCTTAAAAATAAGGAAATTGTTATCAGAGCTGGTATGAGAGTGAATCAATGGTTTGTCTATTTAAACTGCAGCAAATTGTTCCAAAAACTTAAAAGCAGAAATCACACTAAGATTCCAAACAGTACAAAAACTTGCAACACCTACACAATTTAGAAGGAACTCTTCAGTAATGTCCTCTTCCAGGAGCTGTTCAACAATAGACAATGCTTTTTTCTCAAATTCAATCTTCTTTTGCAGTGCAGCCTCCAGAGCTGCTTTCCTGTAACAGAACAGACACTGAATGATACAGAGGGCAGATTTCCACAAACAGTTTTCCAATCATATTTTAATCTTTTTTCCTGAAATTTTTCTTACATTTTTCTGCAGCACACCATGTTGGCCAAACAAAGCAACAAGTAACTGGACTAGTAATTCTGTTATATCTACATATGGTTATATATTTTATATTCGTTTGCTTTATTTGCTGGTCAAGAAAAGTACTGACTCGTACTGTATTGCAATACACTCCCCAAATTTTCTTGAAGAGGGAAACCCAGAACTGGCTGGACAAAGAGCTTGGGACAATTAAAGGAACGTTGCCAGGAGAACAGGAACTGAAGACACGAAGAATGGGAAGAAACAAAGAACTAGGACCTGACTGAGTGTGAAGTTACTAAGTAAAGGAAGGAATAAACCAAACAAATGCCACTTCCTGAGTGTTTTTGGATGTAAATAATTATAAATGGCAGGCATGCAAAGAAGTTAAGATGGCAAAAAGCAGGCACTGCAGACTAAGGAAATATAATTATGGACACAAGATTACTAACTTTTAGTATATTACACAATCCTCAGATATGCATGCTGTTAGAAGTTACACAGAATCACTCCAACCGTCTGCATGATATTGATGCTGGTGATTGACTGAAGTTAGTCATGGTACTGTGAGAAAGTAAAGCCTCTGCAACGCAAAGACTGCAATTTCAAAGTGAGGCAAAACAACACAAATATCACATACTGTTTTTCAGAAATTGTACCTTTGAGCAGCATCTTCGTTCTTCGGAGAAGTTGAATGCTTATTTCCTAGAAATCAAATACACAAATATAGAAACTAGTATACTTTCTTAACAGTGGAAAATCTTAGAACTTGAAAAATATTAAAACCTCTAAACTGTAAGCACAATCAAGATAATTACTTAGTAACTTGCTTTTGATGTCTGTGATTTCAGTTAGCTGGTATTCGGTAACCAGTTAGACACACTTTTTAAGTGTGAAAACGAACAGGCCCAACTCTTCTCATACTCTCATTCACCATATTCTGTATACACAAAAAGGCTAAGGGAAAAAATAATTCTGACAATAATTTTGTGCCAGCCACACCCCCCTGTCTCTCCAGCCCAACTTCACCCCTGCACCCCACTGCCGTCCCCACAGCTGCCCCACCGCAGGGTTTTGCTCCAGGCCAGGTCCAACGCCGGCACCCCCACACTGAGCCGTTATTGCCGCCCACGCTGCCGCGAAGGACGGCGCCCGGACCCAGCTTCCGACACGCGTGCCCCGGGCAGCTCCTCCCTGACAAGGGCAACAGGCACGGGAGACATCGGGCTGTCACCCCATGCAGGACGCAGAGCTCGGACGAGCTGAGCTGCAAGACCGCCGTCACAGCCCGCGCCCGGCGCTCAGAGCGGGCTGNGCCGTGTGTTACAGGCTGAGGCTGGCAGCCTCTTCGTCCCAGCCTAGGTGTTGTACCGCCCAGAGAAGGGGCTGGGGTGTATGTTTGTTAGGAGGGAGTTTGGTGTGTATTAATAGAACGTTTCACATGATTCAGATGCTGCCCACTTGCCGCTGAAACCTCCTAAAAGATTCAGTTCGATACCGGATTAAGTATTAAGGCCGGAGGCGATCTGCGAGTTGAGCCAGTAAATCCTTGGAGCAACACGGTGGGTGCTCGGGGCGCGTTTCCAGACTGTAAGTACATCGTGAAGTTACTGCGGGCTGAAAATGCAACAGTACTGGCGTTCGAAAGTATGTTAAATTGTTTTGGCGGTATTAATAATAGTCTGTAAAATTAAGAGCTCAAATAATACAACGTGTGGTAATAAAGTATATGGTAATAATCTGGTTAAAATGACAGGCTAAAAAGGATAGGTTTCACTGACATACAGATGTCAAAATGGGCCGTGAAGAATAGAAAGTGAGTTGTTAATTCTTTGAATAAAGAAGGTCACACGCAGATACCTTTTAAGTTTTTCTGAGTTGTCCCCCTTTTGAAGCCATCTAGATTCGTTATCTGTGTGTTGTTCAGTGTAGCTTAGGTCAAATGTAAGAGGAAAGGCTGAGGACATTGCATGGAGATGTCTGTGTTTTGATGAACAGTTCCTAATTAACCAGGTGTAGAGGTAATTGACACTCAGAATCATCATGTAACCAGGTTTAGGCCCATGGCATTACTTAAAACCATAAAGATTATGACTGCTGCTATGATACATCACATGGGATAACTAGGCTTGATTGTGTTTGTAATTCATGGTCCTGGCTATGTAAAACTTGGTATGTACAAGTGTATGCCTTCATTGTTTTTAGCAAGGAAATTTTAAGTTTTAGTACCTAGAGGTAAAAGGCCACTGAACTAGTTCAACCTAGACACTAGAAATAAATAAATGATACTGTATATGTAGTCTTGACTGGACTGTTGATATAAACTGGCATGGTGTTTGGATCAGTGCCTTCACATCCCAGACATGAGGTCAGTGAGTTCCCATCAGGGCTCTGCAGAAGCTCCTCTGGTCAGAATAGTCACAGAAAATGATGTGTGTCGTGGGCATGCACGCTTGGCATGCAATGAGCCTGGAGTTACTCTGTATTAGCTGTAGTTTTCCATGTATGTGCCCAAAGTAGTCACTGAAACCTTCAAAATTCTTAAGATGACCCAGATAGTACTTGGAAAGTTGTTGCCCTGAACCTAGAATGCAGGTTTTTTCCTGTCTCCTGCAAATATGGAGAGTAGAATAATATAGCATACACTTCTTAAAAATGACTTTTCCATTATTTTCTTCTTATGTAGTCTTAATATCTAGCTAGGCTGTTCTTATTCCTCTATTAACATTTTTGTGATAATGTGATTGTTTTTCAGCCTCTGTTTTAAATTCATGTGATATAATACTGCTCTCTTTAATTTATAATAGATTTTCATGCCGGAAGAACACAGTCAAACTAGAATGGCAGTTGATGAACTTCAAGCCATAATACAAAGATGCGTAAGTAGTTTTCTTTCCTTAGAAGTAACAAGTGTAAGTAGTGTGAATTTCTCTTCCTATATTATAATTAAAACCAAAATGGCCTCAAAAGACAAGTCAGCTGTTAGCAGAGCTCCTCATTAGGCAGCTAAATTCAGCCTCCATGTTTCATTGGCTTCTCTGTGGTGCTTATCCCAAGATGCTTGATTATTTCTGCTTCTTGGAGAAGGAAGTGTTCTTGTACCTAGGAGTAAAAGCTGTTTGTTTTAGAAAACACATCTTCCAGACAGAATGCTGTAGTCTAGACTTAGTGCTATTGAAATACTGCCTTGTCTTCTGAAGTAACTTGGTAGCTTTTTTGATATGTGAAAAATGTATAAAAGTTACAGAGGTACTACATTTCATTTTGAAATGAAAGCATGGATTTGCTTATTTCTTATTTGACTTTAATAAGTTTGGAGTTAAATATTCATATTCTCTTTCTAGCAAATTCTGGAAGAAGCTGATTTCAAAGGAGAAGATTTTAATCTGTTTCAGGTAGCAGGTCAGAAATGTTTGGAACATGGATATGCAGCTCAGTTATTAGAAGTAATTCAAAATGAGAAAAACAAGGTGAGTTTAAGTTTGCACTACATATTAGTGTTTATTAACATCATTAAATATAAAACTGCTCATTAAGAGGGCAAAGCTGCTTTCCCTGTGGAGCAAGGCTGTATACATGAATAGCCAATGAATTGCCTTGTGTTAAGTACACATTATTCTGTAACTTCAGGTAGCTCGCAGAAACCCAAGTCACAGTAATCTTCACAAGCCATTAATAACTCTTCTGGTATGTGAAACAAAGAAGAGGAAGGACAAAAGCATAATTAGGAGAAAGTGACAGTGTCCCACCTATGCAGGACAGGGATTTCAGATGATGTACTGGGTCTGGCTGGCATGGAGTTGGCTTTCCTCATGCAGCCTGCATAGTGCTGTGTTTTAGATTTGTGACCAAAAAGGTGCTGATAATACAGCAGTGTTTCAACTGTGGCTGATCAGTGCTTGTACAGCATCAAGGCCTTCTCCATTTCTCACTCTGCCCCCAGTAAGCAGGGAATTTGGGAGGAGACATAGCTGGGACAGCTGACCAAAAGCAGTGAGATATTCCACACCATACAACTTTGTGCTCAGCAGTAAAGACCTGCGGATGGGGACCCATTTCAAAGCAGCTGTTGCTTGGAGGCTGGCTGGGCATTGGTCTCCTTGTGGGAGTGGGTTTGCATCATTCCCTCTGTCATGCCCCCGCTGTCTTTTGTCTTTCACTTGTTACATTGTCCTCATCTTCAGAGTTACTCTGTTTTACTCTTTTGACTCTCGCCCCCATCCCACTGAGGGACAAGAGCAAGCAGCTGAGGGATGCTTAGTTGCTGTCTGGGGTCAGCCCACCACAAATAGATATAATAATATTGGCCAAAACTGTAGAAGCCAACTAGGCTGGTTCTAATTTGAAATATTAATGTCTGTGGGCACTAGGGATGCTGGGAGAATATACCAAATTGAACAGAGATAGGATGTTCAGAAAGAAAGTGCAGGGAAGAATATTTTAGCAGTGTTACATGGGTTTCACTGATTTTGAATTTTGTGAGTTTGGAGTAACAACTGAAAGTCTCAATCCCCTCAAGAATAATTTGTCCAAGTGCTCTTTCAGCACAATGCTGCTCAGTCCTGTTTTAAATGTATTGTCATAGACATTTAGAAGTATATATTGACATGTTAATAAATAGAAGAAAATTATACAAAATATGCAGCTATATCTGTAGGTATGGGGAGAGAAAACAATGTGTTTCAAATTATGGTAACTGTTGTTAAATATTCAAAACAGTGACAATAATGGTTACAACCGGGACTTGATCTGTTGTCGCTTTTGGTCTTTATATGTACAATCTTTCTGCGTTTAGAAGATATCCAGTTTTGGTTTATTCTCTGCAAATCTCGTTTTTAGGTTATCATCAAGAATATGGGTTGGAATCTCATTTCTCCTCTTGTTAGATGTATTTTCACATATAAACAAGAAGACGATAAACGAGAACACTGCCTGAGGATACTGGATCAGTTGGCACAGGTATGGGTTTGAAATACATGATTATGATACAACAGTGTTAGGGAAGTTCTGCACAAAAAGGGGTGCTAGATCTTTAATCCGTGAAGCTACTACACCAAAGGCCAGTTACACAAACATATTTATACATTTTGATCCTGACAATATTTGCATAATTAATCTACATCAGTACTTGGATAAGCTGCTCTTAGCTTAAAGTTCCCTCACCTCCATTTAAAGGAACAGAGAATTCTAAATTCATGTTCAGTGCATGTTCAATGGGTAGGGCTCTTTGTTTGGAAGTGGTAGGCTCAGCATCAGAGGTGTGGTTTTCACATCAGAATGAGCTAAGTGGATCTAAAGGACACAGTCTTGCCTGAGTAAAATTTACAGTGTGTTGTTAAATGTGTTTTCTAGTATCTAATTCAAGGTCTTTCTGTTCACGTTCTCTCTTTAGTTGTTTTAAAACTATTCTGTAAGACCTTGCCATTTTCCACCTATCTGTGTCTGAATAGTATTTATTGTTCTCTTTTCTGTGATTCATTCTGAAAAGTCTTTTCCTTAAATCATTTACCCTTCTTCAATATAAGAATCATGATGATGATCATCACCTGATGATTCTGATGGAGTAGAAGCGGAAAACGTCTGTGAAAAGCTCATTCTCTTTCATTTATGCACTCCAAAAACAACTTGCAAACTTTACAGCTTGAATTAAATTCACACTCAAATTCTACTTCTCTCTCTTCTCCTAAGGATTACTTTCCAAAGGTCCTGTGAGGTTTTTACAGCCCATAAAAATCAGGTTTAGTGTCAATTTTTAATATTACATGTTTTCAGCTCATATCAAAGTGTACACACAGATATGCTCCACAGTAGATGTTAATTGTAGGCATGTACTTACTGTTTCGTATTTGTTTTCTTAAATCTTATATTGGACGTTCAAATCTTCTCTCTTGACATTCAGGAACTTCTGTATTGAAGTTTGCATGTGATTAATTTTTTTGGTTATTACCATAGTTGTTAAAAAATATGCATTGTTCCTCTCTTGCAGCTCTGCAATCCAAAGGAGCTTTTTTTGGGTTTACTTGAACAGATTGAGCAGACCTCTGGAGAGCAAGTGTGCCAAACTGTCATGTTATTGCTTCAGCCTTTGCAGACAGGTGGGATTTGTTTTATCATGCAATTTCTGAATTAAATTATTTTCTCATTTATTTATCAATTTAGTCTAGTCTTTGCTGTAATGGTTTCAGAATACATCTTTCCTGACAAGCTTTACAGTCTATTATATTCTGCAAAATAACACAAGGCGTACATTTCATGCTTTTGTTGGCCTGTTAGAAAAAGATTTTAGATGGGACTAATAGCATAAGTTGAAAATGCAATATTCAGCAATTTTTCATCATTTACAAGAATGTGGTCCTATGACAATTATATTTAGAGGTGTAAAGCACTCATACTGTTGTTGCAAAAATCAAGAATCATGTGGATTTGTGAAATTCTTCATTATTTGACTTTTAAAACGTGTAGTTCCAGTTTTTTATAGTATAAAATTTTCATTTTCATTGAGGCATGTTGAAATACTTTATTGGTGAGGGAGGAGTGTTATTCTGGCTTACATATGAAAATTTAAAATGTTTTTTTTAGAACTTAGAGGCTTGGCCACTCTCTAAATAGTTAACAAGCAGTAGTTTCTGTTTTGTTATGCGAGATGAAATTAAGTGTTGTGTATCAAGTTGAAGTCTGATTGTAGCAAACTCCAAGATGTGTTATTGTATTATGTTAGAATTTAACAGGAGAAATATGTGGTTTTTTGGATAGCCAATCTGCAGTTAGTCTGCACTGAGTCCAGTTAAAGTGGAGAGCCTCTGGTGCTGCTTCCTCAGCCTGGGAGAGTCTCTGTTATTTTTGGCACAGAGTAAAATCCAGAGTCAGTTCTCAGCAGAAAAGCTGGGCCATTGTCTCTGGTTTTGCCAAACACAAAAGGAGTCAAGTAATAAATGCGTTTTCTGGGTTGGATATGTATCATTTCACTTAGCCCAGTTGTAGAAAAGTAGATGTGTTTTTAGTCCTCATACTGGTGCTGTGGAGAAAGGAAGAACATTGAGATGCATGACAGCTTCAATATTTGTAATTCACAAATACATGGTCATGTTGACTACAGTATATTAAACTAGGTGATGATGTTTTGTCTTGCTGGATTTTTTAATGTGATTTCAGCTATCAGTCTTTTTCCCTGAACACAAAATGTTTTCTTATGTAGTCATGTTGTTTTTCTTCATGTTTTCCTCTACTAAGTAAGTAATAACTTAATGTCTCAAAATGTTCTCTTTCTTTCCCCTTTTTTCTTTCCACCAGTGCTTTTGAAACTTCAGAACAAGAAGGCCTACTCAGTGGGTTTGTCATTGGCCATGATTATGAATCAGCTTACTCCCTTACCTGTACCTTACACAAAACAACAAATTCAAGAAGATAAACTTGGTCTCTGTCAATGTTGTAATGCAGTGGTGGACTTTGCTAAACCTTTTGTGAATGAAGCTGTTAAAAATGTGGAAAAGTCATCAGAATACAATGACATGGAGCTGAAAGAAGAACTAAAAAAATTGTGAGCATTTTATGTCAGTGATATATATTCCTGTAACTTAACAAAATGAATAGTAAGCATTTATTACATAGGTAGCAGATGAATCATGTTTTAGTGTTGTATGATGCTGTCAACATGTATCTAATGTGGTATTTTGACAAAGAATCCCTAAATAGGCCTTATATATTTATGAAGTGAGAGAATAAAGGTAAAAACTACTTTCTGTTTAGGATAGGGAAATGTTGAAGAGCTATTAGTTGCTGTGTTGTGAAGCTGAGTTGGTATTTCTCTGCTCCTCAAATTTGTAGCAGTGAGAATAATCATAGTCTGGAGGTGAAATCTAAGGAATTCTTCTACAGGAGATGTTGGGTTTTTATTTTTTTATTCTCCTTGGAATACCTTGAATAGCAGCAGCTAATATGAATATAGGCATGATTCTTGGTCATCAATGACACTATCATAGTCTCTATTTATGACTGTATTAATGATTTAGTTCCACCCCTTTCTGTTTCAGCTGTATGAAAAGCCTGACATACCCATTATTGACAGCTCAGCTTGAACAACTTGAAGGCATTGAAGAACATCCTTTTCGGCATTTTGCAGCTGAAATTATAGTGAGTGCAGTTGAAATTAGTTATGTGTAGAACCAGTGGTCTAGTACACAATTGCCTGTAATTTGTTCTAGAGCTCATTTTGATCTCTCTATTGGTTAGTGTAGTGGGGTGATTAGTGGGGTGATTTACTGGGCTGTGTAAAATATATCCTGCCTTTCCTGTTGGGCACAGTCTGAAACCATGTTTTTAATGCTAATTATGAATCGCCTTTTCTTCTCTTTCTCAAGAAATTTACTTCTGTTTATGGCATTAGGTAGTGAGAGCTGAAGCTAAGGTCAGTAAGTCATGCTTTGACTGTATGACATCTTGCATAATCCTGATTTTCCTAAATGTGCCATGCTCGATGTTGGGTTTGGACAACCCCAGAATAGTGAGCTGACCTTGATGTCCCTGTTTCTCTGTAATATGTTCAACAGGAGTTACATGAAGGACGTGGGGGGGGAAACCACTGTGGTATTTCTGATGTACAAACATCAGGTGTTCTTGTGTTGTGCATCACAGGAAAGAAAGGCCATACATAGCAATTCTAACTTTAAATCAGAGCTTGCCTTTAGCAGCTAAACATTGTATTTCATATTGATTAGTGAGAAAAAAACCAAAATACTGAGTGTTCTGTGGTCTGAAAAACACAGATTTTGTGACATCATGTTTTCATGAACCTGTTGTTACTCATAGCATTGGAGGTAAAGGAGCTGAACTAGGAGTTTGCAGGTGGTCTGTATTTATTCTGTCTTTTGCTAACTTTTGTGTACTTGACTTTGCTATCTTAGTTACATTTTTCTAACACTAGTTATTTTTCCTCCAGGCTTCTTGCTGTGTTTGTGCATATATCATAAATATCACATATTTGTATTAGCTTATATATTAGAAACATAACATTTATGTTGGTTTATATGCATATTGTAGAAGATAATGTACTGTAAATACAGTTAGAGCTTTAGAACTTAATTGATACACAAGTATTTTAAAGGCAACTATAGGAAATCTGGTTTTATTTTTAGGACATTTTGTGGAATATAGGAGAATTGATACCATTAGTGTTTGCACTTCATAAAGGCAAAAGTCCACACTGGGAGGATCAGGAATTTGCAGACATAGAACGAAAGAATTCTGCTGATTCTTTGGCATGTCTGTCATACCTGATGTTTGTTCAGCATTTCGGTGTCGAATGCTTTCCAGTGGTCTTTAGGTAAGAACTGTTCTTTCTCACTTACTGTACTTTGAAGATTCTTTCTGAGTGGATGAGAACTTTATTTGTGAATAGCTATGAATGAAAACTGTATTTCAGTAGTATTAATTTATGTCAACCTTTATGCATTTATACTTTATATAACTCATATAAAGAACATTCCTGCAGATTAGTCTATTGTAGTTTAATTTTAGATGAGTTGTTTAAAAGAAGCTATTATGATTACTCATGTGCTGGAAATTAATGTGTATTAATTGTTCATTTACATATCTATAGACAGTTTCCCCATAAGGGTTCTTAACAGTGATTTGACTTACATTTTTTTGTCTATTTAAAACCAAAAAATTTTAGAAAGAGACTTTAATTTTTTCAAAGAATACTAATCCTATCAAGGATATTAATTTTATGCAAATGTGTATGGCTTATGCAGTTTAATGTAGCCTGATTCTTCTCTTCTAGTCCTTCATATCTTCTGCTGTGCAATATGAGGCACATTGAAGTGCTGCTGAAAAGGTAGGGTTTGTGGCATTTGCAGGTCTAGATAGTGGGTGTGATCTTTTACAGTAAATCATAAAATCAAATTTGAAATATAGATAAGTTCAGAGGAGGTTTATAAACTTGAACATTAAAATGGCAAGTTCCACTACAAAATGGGTTCTCTTACTAAGAAGCAGGAGTTGTCTAAACATTTATGTATTGTTTTCATCTTGTACTGTGATACCATTTTTAGAAACATTATTCTGAAAATATAAAATTAGTAGTTTAAACATATGCAGAATAATTAGAGTGTATACCTACTTGCACTTCTATAACAATTATTACTAAAGACAACTATTGTGAAAATACATGTTTGAATGTATTCTGACATGATATGCAAAACGATTAAAGGTCAGGCTTTCTGAAGGAAACCAAACTTTTTCATATTTTGTGATTATTTCACTTTCCATAAGCAGCATTGTTGCCAAATAGCTTCCAGCACTGCAATGGAAGGCAGGTTTCCTATTCTAGCTGCCTACCATTTAATTTTCTTTGGTAATCAATGTCTCAATACCTGTGAGAGATGACACTGCTTTTGAGCACATATCAGTACTAAGGGGAAAAAAGTAATTTTTGACTGTAAAGAGTTGAGTCTAATGTTCAACTTCTCATCATTTTTATTCTAAAAATCTTTGGGTAGAGTAATGAAGATTCTGTATTTAGAAAACAGAATGAAAATTGGTGAGGGACAAGTTCTTGTTGCCCTGTGTTTTACTATTTCTTCTGAAATACCTACTATCTTGTTAATTAACAACTTAAATTTGATTTTTTTTCTAGAACAGAAGAATCTGTATTATCTAAAGGACTTGTAAGTTCTTTTTTTAAATTAAATTTTCCATGTTAGAATGTTTTATTTTTTCAGTTAAAGGAATGGTAAAACTTTTGTTTCCCCTTCTAAGATAGGTACAACTGATACTTCAGATAATAGTTCCAGAAATATTTTGAGACTTAATTAAGTATTCTTCAGTCTTACAAATACCTGTATTTATTGAACTTTACAGTCCTGCATAAGTATTTAAATTACAGCTATCACTTATAATTGCAGCTGCTTGGAACTTGCAATATTAGAATGAGTATTTATGAGTGAAGGCTGTTTTAGCCATGAAATGTTAAGCTGATAGATTAATGTCCTGTATGTTTGCACACTGTTGGCATCTTTCTTTTCTCCATCTGCAGGATCTGTTTGAGAGCTGTTTACTAAGAATGGAAGATAACAGCCTTCTCCATCACTATTTAGAATTCAGAGACTTTATTAATGTACCTCAGGTAATAAACAACGTACAGAATTCTTCAAAGTTTGATTAGAAATAATGCCTAGCTGTCCTCTAGGTGTTTGAGAGAGGACACATTATTAGACCTTTACACACCTGTGCTGTTGAAATGAAACCTTCAGTGTCTTGCTATACAGAATTGATTCTTTTCTACCTGCTGCAGCATTAAGTTTCAGTGACAAAATACACCCAGAGTATGTACAGGTCACTGAAGCAGGTGAGCACAGATCTCAACTGAAAGGTGATGCTTGCTCATTTTTGTCTCCTCCTTGCCAATCTGCTGCTTGGCTACATTCTTATCTGGAACCAACAGTACAGGAACAGTGTTCTTGTGGATCAGCCCTGGATTTTGACCACTCAAGCTAGCATGAATTACTCTGATGAGAATCTTCCATAATCAACATTCTCAAGTGTGCTGTGGGTTTTTTGTTTGGTCCGTTTTTTTAAAGTCTTGAGTAGATTTTAGTCAGTGTGATGTAATGTAATAATCTGTATGTAATTATAAATTGTATTTCCTTTTTCTGATTGCAGAATTTGGTGAAAATTATGACCCTTTGTCCCATGGAGCATATGGTATGTTAAGTGGCCTACAGAATCAGTTACATGCTGAATTAATTTTTTTAGAATTCATCTGATAATCATCTCTGTTTTCTTAGAGAAAGAAGAGTTTAAATATTTTGCAGTTGTTCATAGACAAGTTTGATACAGAGGGAAAATACACATTATTCAGGTATGCATCCAATTTACTGTCGATTGTGTAATATCAACCCTAGTGCAGCTAAATTGCATAGATACAATGATTTCTGACAGAATTTCCATCTGATAAGATACATTAATTTTACTATGTTAATTTTTTGATAAATAATGAATTTCTATTGCCTGATATAAAATTAGCTGTCTTATGTAAGCCAGTGTTTAAAGGTTACATATTCATACTGTTTTTCTGTGGTAAAACTCCCACTTAGTGTATGTCATCTAAGTTTTGAGCTCACTCTATGGGCAGCTTTAAAGAGATAATATCTTTGTTTTGTTTGAAGGTGTTTACTGAAGACAAGCAACCATGCTGGTGTGGAAGGATACATTATTAAAAATATAAAAGATCAGATTCACTTGGCATTAACGGTGAGGCTGTTACCACTAAAAACTAAGTTGCCTTCTCAAAATTCTATCAGTTTGATGTTGAGAAAATGTCTACAGCTTAAACTTTGAGTGATACATTAAAAAATCCACTTTGACAAGAAACATAAGATTAGAAAATTTTATTAAAAACATTAGTTTGGCTTTTTCTGTCTATGCATGTTTAGGTTACAATTTTACAGTTGTATTTTTAATTGCACTATCTTATTGTATTTTTCTAAGAAGTTACTACCCTTTCTGTGCTTGAAAATTCATTTCTTTCTTAAAATAGAACTGCTCAGTATATTGTTTTATCCCCACAGTTCCTAATTTTTTAAATATAATTCAAACATTACAGTCCAGATAGAATTGTTAATTTTTTCTTTGCTTTTATGATGACAGTCAGCATTTTCTTACAAGTGCTTTGCAAACGATAAATCCATCAGGAACGGCTGAGCAAGATCAAAGCCTAGGTTTTAATCTCCTATTTTATAATAATTATACCAGAAAATTGGGAAACTTAATTAAAACTAAATTATTAACTTTTTACTACAGCTTCAGAATTCTCTTACTACATTTCTTCAATTTCTTTCCTGGCTGTCAAAAAGACAAACAATTTTAAAATTATGAAAGGCTGGTTTGCATACTTCAGTCACAGGTCATAATTAGAAAAAATTTCTTCCAGTGTTTGATTTTTTTTTTTTTTTTACTTCTCCGTTTTATGCAAGTTATTGTTATGTTATTTAAGACCTAAATTTAGCACTCAGCTGAACTTCTTGTAATTTTTCTTCAGAGGGAATATGACAACATTTGGTTTACAGGACATCACCTGATCTCCCTTCTAGATTTAGTACTTTCACTTCCAGAAGGTGCTGAGACTGATCTTCTGCAAAACTCAGACAGGTGAGTTGTAATCACAGTTAAAAGCTTTTCTCCTTTCTTCATCATTAAAAAGACTTTAAACTACCTTACTACGATGGTGTATGCTGGCATGTAATTAATGAGGTGACAACATCAATGTGTGTCAAGTTTTTGGAACTAGAAATGTAAATGGTCGCTTATTTTAACCAGCTCTGCATAGAAGAATGTCACAATGCCATTACATTAATTTTTGACAATAAAAAAGGAGGTCCTCCTCCATTCCCCAAGGATGTAAGACTTCAGATGTGCAATTACATAACGAATGGGTAAAGCATTATTTCCTCAGGAATGTTTGTTTTGTCAGCTCTCTGGCAAGGTAGTTGGAGGAATAAAAGCAATGTGGTGTGCTGTCTAATGTGATACAGGGGAATAACAATTATCAGATGCAACTTACAGTGCAAGGCATTTTTGAGGCTGTTTCACAGATTGCTGCTGAGAATCCAGTATCTCATGAGTAGGATTACAGATCCACTTGAACTTGTAAATAATTGCATTAAAAATAAAAAAATAACTGAAACGTCTCTGAAAAATCTCCTGTATATAGGGTAAGTCTTCCTATGTGATAAGTAATATGATGATGCTTAGGCTTGTAAATCAGTGGGGAGATAATGTCCAGATGGACACATACCTGCTTAAAAAAGCCCAGAAGTATGATGTATAACTGTACTTGTTATCTGGAAAAAACAATAAATAATTTCTGCTCAAAAGTAGGGTAAAACAAAAGCAAAAAAAATTTAAAAAGCAAAAATAAAAATTCAGTACAGTAATAAAGAAAATTGCCACACTGGTTTCAAATCAACTTTGGATGACTAATGATACATATTATAAATTTTGTGATAAGGTCCTGTCTCTTGAGAGAACTTCCTTCACAATCACCAGCCTTCTCCAATCTGGTAACAGTCTCAGTTTTGCTTGCCAAGTGTGAACTGTTGTGTGGACATCACTCCCCACTGGTGGCTCTAGGTGGAGCTACACAGCTCAGCAGATGGGTGGTTGCTTTTTGTACAAATGGATACTCTTAGGATGTCTGGACAATGGACAGTTAAAATTACTATCCTGGTAATAGGTGTCTGTGCTCTAGATTATAAATTGTGTGTCTTTAATTCACAGGATTATGGCATCACTAAATCTGCTGAGATACTTGGTCATTAAGGATTGTGAAAGTGATAACCAAGTAAGTAGTATTTGATTTGAAAATGACTGGTGAGCTGAGAGCTGGATTCACATGTGAACGCTGTTATCCTTAATTCAAAAAGCCCAGGTTTTGCATTTTTCTTTGCAATGGTTAGTGATGCTTTTATTAAGACATTAGGAAATATGTGATATGTTCCTTTATTTTGATGAAATTGTTTGCATATATCCTTTTACTCGGCCTGTTGAATTGTGATCTATGTCCATAGCGTTAGAGTATATCACCACAAAATCACATACCCTACAAGTATTCCCATATGAAAAAAAAATGTTATTTTTGTTTATTTATTCGCTGGTATCCCTCAAACCGGATTTCTTTATAACAATAATACAATAATATCATTTTCTGGTTTCTAAAATACAGAAAAAAATTCTGATCTACTTTTAGACTAATTTGAGATCTAGGAATAAATTTTTTAAGTTCGTAATAGTGTTACTAATCTAAGTAGAATAACAGTGAAATAACTTGCACTGATTGCTGAAACTATAATGAAAATAAAAAGCAAAAATAGCTTTCAGTGGGTGCGTTACTAATTTACGGTTTATGTAATCAGTTAATATTGGTAGACTGTGTCTGTTTGTTGTATGTAAGGGGTGATTACTATTTTAGTACTCATTATGGTCCAGTCAGTTGCATGTAAATACATAGCTTTGTAAGAAAAGTAAGCACTCCTCTTTTATTCTTAATAAAAAGCTACACATAGTAGCACTCAGCTGCTCTAACAGTGCTGTCTAGTACCTGGCAAAAAGAATGTCCATACAGTTTGAGGAAAAAATAGCATCACATCTTCTGAAGATTTTCCCTTAAATTTAGGCTCTGTCAGTTCTTCTTGACTTCCTCCCTGTCTCTTTTCATACAGTGCAAGTGAGGCAGAAAGAAAACGCCTCCTTTCACGTCAGTTCAGATATTTTGATTGCTCTGTAACAAGCGTTTTCATTAATCAAGTTTAAAAATAAGTCGTTTTCTAGAAATTTCCTTTTTTTAGCCACATTCTGCTGGAAGTAATTACTGTTCTTATTTGAACAGTTAACTGTGTCATTTAGTATTCAAATTTGGTGAATTTTCCACTGTCCTTAGTGGACTTACTGTATTTAACATAGAAAATCCTTATTTTTATCATCCTTACTCTGCCCTTTGAGGATAGTGCCTGAAGAAAGGAGTTGTATAAATGGCTCCTATATCTAAGGACACAAAGGCTGATTTGTATTTGTTTCCTTCTACAGCACTTTTGTAGCAAACCCAAGCTTATTTTCCTCTCTGTAACCCTGAATGGCCTTGTTTTTGAGCATCTTTTCCTTGTTCCTCTTGCTTCCTGAGTGCCATTATTGTAAACTCCTTTCTACCCATGCCAAAGTGGGGAGAATTTTGTTGTCACTGTGGCTACTGTGCTGAAGGATGGCATAGTAGCATATCCAGTGATAGTCCTTCAATACTTTTGAAATGCAACAGAGACATTTGGGAAGCATGATACTTATCAGAGCTTTCATTTGGCATTGCAATACAGTGTTATTTCAGGAATGTTAATTTAAATGTTTGCTCCGTTTTACTGCTGAATTATCTGAGAGGAGCCTACAGCTGGCATTTACTTGCTGTAGAGATTCTAGCCTGAGAAAGGGCCTAGAACCTCCCCTCCAACACATCAACATTCTTCTAGCTTTGCTCACAACAAGCTGAAAATGTATTTCCATTGCTGTAGTTAGCAGCCTACACACCAAGTCCTCCCTCACTCTGCCCCCCTTTTTTTTGGCTCCTTCATTGTCCAATCAACAAATAATGCAAGAAAGAGGAAGAGCAGCTTAAATGTCCATCACAATGCTGTTCATGCTTAAATGCACGACTCTGAATTATTTTTTTTCTCTTTTCCTCCCACCACAGAAGGGTATGTTATAAGGACTAGTCAAAAGGTTGTGCTCAAAGCTTAGTATTGCAATGCTTTGTTAAAGCTGCTTTGTAAACTTCTCTGTTCTGTTTGACCAGACTGGTGTATGGACCACACTTGGCAAGATAGAGCAGAATTTCTTAAAACCACTGCGTGTAGGACTCAATATGTCAAAAGCACATTACGAAGCAGAAATAAAAAATAAGAAAGAAAACAGAAAAGGTCAGTTTTTGTTTTTTTTTTTC
Organism: Drymodes brunneopygia; assembly: GCA_013400955.1. NCBI lineage: Eukaryota > Metazoa > Chordata > Aves > Passeriformes > Petroicidae > Drymodes > Drymodes brunneopygia. The sequence goes on from VZTZ01033627.1 coordinate 21,342, forward strand.
TTAGCTTTGTTCATATCTAGAAACTTTGGTAATCTTTGGAAATGAAGAGCTGGTGAATGCTGCATAGATCAGATTTTATTTAACTGTTGACACTATTCCAAACGTCAAATAATAATTCAGTAGTTGCTATATTAAAATTTTTCATAATCGATCAGAAAAATATGAACTTGTTTATCTGTCATCACATTTGTAAATCTTATGGAAACCTAATAGAACTGTCACATGAAGACCTTCAGAGCTTGTTCTGCATTTATACTTTTGATTTTAATGTTCCAAAGGAGCAACTAAGTCTCTCTGAATACATAACCCTTAGGTTTCATACCAGGTGTGGGGAGGTTAACAAGAGAAAAAATAAGTCACAGTGCTCTCTAAAGCCTGAAGCATTACATTCATTTCTTTTTTTTTTTTTTTAAATCTGACACACAGAATCAGATTCTGGTCTGGGTTAAGCAGACACGTTGCACAGGGCACAAGAGCTGTAGCTGCTTTAGGCGATCTCTCTGTATGTCAGATCCTCTGTTCCTTGCGGTCTCTAGTATAATTAAGACAGCCCAAGGAATTTGTCTGCTACTAAAAATGTCAATACAGCTTCTTGCCCCTAGTCTCATCCTCTTCCGTTTCAAACTATGTAAGTATGAGGCAAAGAAGGGGATTTTTTTCTCAAGACAACCTGTGGATATCTCTCTAAGGGAATCCTTCAAAATTAATCAGGAAGCTTTTTCTTAAGTCCTTCTTACATTTATCTAGCCTTCCACAAAGTATAAAGAGATTTGAGTTTGGGAGAGAACATCTAACTTGTAACAGTAAATGGTTTAGCTTTCTTCCCTTGTGTTTAATCTTTGTAAGCATTACATTGAATTTCAAATATGTGGTCTGAATATAAGAGGCTTTCCCCTTATTTTTCAGACTTGTCCTTGTAGTTTAGCCTGCTGCAAGTAATCTGTCTGAAACAGAGAAGCCTGCAGCCTTTTCTTAATAAAATAAGTATTAAATGTCTGGATTCATTAGGTCAAGCTAAAGAACCTTCTACTATCTCCCTGGATGTGGAAAAACTAAAAAGATGTCAAAAGCAGGCCAGATAACATTTTAATTTTCCTTTCAAAGACCATGTGAGTTCTATAAAATTGGTTTCAGTTGCAGATTTTGCCTGTTTAGTAATGTAGGCATTTGTGTTATAGAAAGTATAAAAATATAATCCAGCTGTCTTCCTCTTAAGGTTCAGCACCATGTGTTTCCTCAATCCCTAGATTTCTGTTCTTAACAATTACTGTCATGAAATGCTGCTGTTTTAAATATTCTTTTAATTCTAAGAGTCATATTGGTTGTTTTCTTCTACAGAGGCACACAGTTCTAACACAGTTTGCTCTGTAACTGTTAGTGGGGAAAAGATGCCTGCCATGACTACTGGAATGCAGCTTCAAGTGAGTTTGCACTTCCCTTCAGAGTCACTCAGAAGTACTGACTTCTTTTGTCAATGTGGAGACAGAAGTAAATGCAAAATGGGTAAAAAGAAATCTAATAAAAATAACACTCATCTTTCTTGTCATTTCAGGTTTTACACTCAGCTCTCTTCACATTTGATTTAATAGAAAGTGTTCTAGCTCGAGTAGAAGAACTCATTGAAGTGAAAACAAAAGCTGTAATGGATGAAAATAGTTAAGTCAGCTGAAGTGTTTGAATTCATGTACTCCTTACAAAAACATTTGGACTATGAGACTTCAGTTGCAAGGGAGGCTATGGCCCTTTAAAGAACAATTTAGAGTAGCCTCCAGAACAACTGCAAATGCTGCTCTTACTAAGTCTTGTTGCTGTCCTTTTTAATTTTCTTTTACTCTTGTTGCATGTGATTTGCAGATACGATCTATTTACTCCTCTTCAGAATGTGGTGCTTTTTCTTATGTTTAGAAACTAAGAACAAAGCAGAGGTGTGTTCTTCGCTGTGGCAAGGAGGCATGGTTAGGCAATTGTATTTTTTAATTTTCAGAATTTGTTGGGTAATAGTTGCTGACTGGTGTTGAGAATTACAAAGATTTTTATCAAGTGACTGAAGACCCATTAATTAAAAAGCCCTGTTTAAGCATAAGATATTTTTATTAGCACATTTTAATGTTGACAAACAAGCTTCTCTATTTGCAGACAGGACTGTAAGGCACAGATTGGTAACAGTATAGAACATACTATCTATAAATAGTAAAAACACTGTGGCAAAGGAAACCAGGTTTAAAGAAAAACACATCAACTTTGAGCCAAATAAGATGTTAAAACTTGGTAGCATAACAGATAACACTTGTGTTTAAAGAACAGTGTAAGGTTGCATACATACAGCTGCTGTTTTTAGGGATACTTGTATTTTGGAATTGTTTTGATCATCTTGAATCATACAGTTTTCCTTATGTTATAGTAAATACTTTGGGAAATTATTTATAAACAGATGAGCCTAAATAAGGATGAATTTTCTATAGTGCAGCTAAACCCCCTTTTCCCCCCCAGAAAGCACATTTGGTATCAAGTATGCTATTTTTCACTGTATAGTTATTTAATATGAATTTTCATTCCAAATTCCTATGTTGTATGTAGTCTTTTGAAATGTAACTATATTTTTAAGAACATTCTATATTTTGTTTAAAATGTAGCCACTCTATTTATGAATAAAAAACCAAATACTAAGTTAATTACAGTGCGATTGGTACTCCTGAAGCATCTTCCAAACTGGACTTTTTTCTATGATTTGGGCTTTTGTCATTTCCATTTTGCAACGAGTATCATCTGCTTGTGGCTTGGAAGTTATCTTAGAGAGAAGAAAAATATTATAAGTAGAACAGAGTGACTTTTAGGTAACGCAATATTCAACATTTTATTTTTCCAGTAGTAGCAATGCAAAATTATTCAGCAGTGAAATCTGAATCAAATGTTCTGAAGTAGGTGTTCAGGAATGCTGTACACAGAGGTGACAGTATTTCAACAGGAGTTAACAGTAAATGAAGACATCCTAATTTAACAATGGTCAATAGAAGCCAAACAAGCTCTTAAATATCTAATTTGTTTTCTTAGATGCTATTAAGAGCTTTTCAGTTACCTTTAACAGTGGTTTAAAGACACAGCTAATGCATCAGAGTACCAGTCCTACCTTAGTGTATTAATGGATTGTGGTCAGTATAACCCAAAAAGTTCCATTACGGAAAACCAAGTATTTTATAGTTCTTGGCTTCTCCTGAGTAATGCACTAATGTTTTTAAGTGTATGCAACTGGACTTACCTTAGCCATAGTTAGCATTAATTTAACAGTTTCAGCAGGATTATGAACTGGTATTACACGTAAATTGCTGCCCAAGAATCTGCACATCAAAATAAATAAGGTTGCTTTTAGAATATGTATTTAATTTGTTGTGCTATAAAACTCAAACAGCATTCCAACATGATGTAAACAGCTTTTTAGTGTGAAGTTTTACTTACAGAGAAGACTTTTTATCTTGAAAGGCAAATGCAGCATACATGGTGTTTGTAAAGCCATCTGTTCCTTTTCTGTACCACTTATTTAGGTGGGATTTGGAAGGGCTCATTTCTTTATCTAGGTCTCTTCAACAATCAATCAGCACTTCTTAAGCATGTATACATTCAGAAAGAGCTAAACCCTCTTCTGTGATATTGCTGAAGACTCTTCTCAGTGGCAGTAAAAATATTTGGGTTATTTTTATGGCTTTGGAAGAACACAGCAAAGTATCTAAAAACACTGTGCTAAAAATACTTCAGAATTTGAACTAAATCTTTGTAGTGTACTATAAATAAAACAACCTGTATTCCAGACACGATTAAGATAATGGGATAATTCCACTACTTTCATGTAAAGACTTGTTCACTCAATACTTTAACCTAAAATTAATGCTTTCTATAAATAGTGTTATTCATATGCATTCATTCTTGAGAATGGAATCTGAAGATTTAAAAAATAGTAGCATGAGTTGTCATTCAGTGAGCATATGGAAGAGAGACATCAAAGCTCAAGCAAGCACAGAGCCTCTCTCTAAGAATTACACCTTAAGTGTGCTGTAGCACGGACAACATTACCTTTGCTGCTGTTTTCTGTCATAGAGCTAAAACAGGAGAGGGACTTCACAACAAAGAAAGAGGAATTTTAAATAACCAAAATGAATTTAAATAATGCAGATGAAGTGCCCAGCTGCTCAGTTGCACAGTCCCCTGTGACCTCCCCTTGTGCCTGCCACCTGTTCTTCCCCGCAATCTGTCTGATGACTTGGACTCGTTCACATTAAGACCTCATGCTGGTAAGGTATGTCATCTGAACTTGTCTGCCCTTGCTTCTAATTAGCAAAAATAAGTGGTACAGACACTGTCCTTCTCTAAGCATAGGCACTCAGGGCCCTGGTGAGTTTTGCTAAAATGTAATGTCGGAACAAGGGTTGGATTTACATGAAATAAATTGATGCAATTTTGGTAATACTAGAATGGGCTAAACAAAGCATGAATGAACAAAGTGCAACAAAGAAACAGACACATGAAAATTTGTTTCTATAAATAGTTTTGCTTCCAATAACAGCAGGTCTAAATTTAATTTTATTAATTTGATTATGGACAGAACACTGGGCCATTAGAACACGTCTGGCCTTTTCTCCAAGGTGTTTAAAACTTAACATACGGATGGACTGAGGTTATTTGTGGAATGCTCATTTAAGCTGTGATAATAAACCCTACTTTTCTTCTGCTTCCCCTATGCTGTACACAACCGTACATAAAGTGTTCATGTTGTTAGCAAGAATCCTATAATCTTGTTAATAATAATAAAAAATAATCCTTCCCTAACTGCAGCAAAACCATAGAAGCAGAAAGAAGCAGTAATAGAAGACAATCTGACAATACTAAGGGGCTTTTTTTTTTAAATCCAACAGATGCCTTGTAGTTTCAAAGAACATGGCACAAGTTTCAACCCCATCAGAAGCTCAGTCAGTGATTTACAAACAACAGCAGAACTTCAAGCTGCCAGGTAGTAAAAAAAGCACATGTATTTAAATATATATATATTCTTATAAAACTGTGCTTTGTCAACATCAATTTGATATTGCTTGCAATGACAAAATATTTCTTATTTTAATAAAATTACTGACTTGCCAAATGGAATATGGTTCTCAAAGATTACATTTTAGTAATCAGCACGTGCACAAAACTTATTGTACAAAACCACAAGGTAGATTGTTCAGCTGATGGCAATGCTAATACTCAATGTGGTCTTGCTGAATGGTGGCTGAACTTTTGAAATCTCTCATGAAAATTTACAGCATTTTCACAAACAGATAATAGATTTCTTACATTTCATCTCATACACTCTTTATTCAACAGCAGTTGGCAGTATGCCCAGGATTTAATGAAACTGGTGCTCATTATCTCAAGGAGGTAAAGATCAAAGACTTCATTAGAATAGTCACTTCTTTGAGGCCAAGAGTGACAATCAGCTGCAGTTAGAGCTACTGTACCTACAAGAAAATAATTCTGACTACAAGCATGGAGCATAATCTGACCACTGTTGGCAACAGCTATGTACTAAAAATACGCAAGTTTTCAGACTTCATTAGAAATAAGGGATAAAATTTTTAAACAAACCAGATTTAATGTTGTTTTATACTTTTGGTGTAAAATAACATTGATTATGTAATTGTTCTAGCACAGTGTAATAGACACTGTTCCGAGTAAACATTTTAAAAGCTGGTAAAAAATCTGCACTTTACAATAAAGCCTTTTCTCATGATGTAGAATTGCCTGTTCTGTTTTGAAAATGACCGTGAAAATACGGTTACAGAGCTAAGAAAATTTTCTAATTTTCCAATTCAAGAGAAAACTTTAAAAATAATTATATTCATAGCCCTAAAACGATTGAAAGGAATCTTATTTGCTATGTTTTGAGGAACATCCTCTTTTGTTACCTATGACATGTCAGATTGAATCACTTGGTATTCTTTTTATTTGCTATTAATAAATGCTTAAATAATTTTTTACAGTGCATTAGTACAATAAAATTTGTATATTCCTGAAAATAATTCACAAAGGATAAGGTTGGAAGGGACCACAGTGTGTCAAATCCAACCTCCCTACTCAGGCAGGGTCATCCTAGAGCACACTGCACAGGATTGCATCCAGATGGTTCTGGAATATCTCCAGTGATGGAGACTTCACAACTTCTGGGCAATCTGTTCCAGTGGACAGTCACCCTCACAGTGAAGAAATTCTTCCTCATGTTCAGGTGAAGTTTCATGTATATCAGTTTCTGTCCATTGCCTCCTGTCCCATTTATTCCTAAAATAATATTTCCAAATCCAAGACTGCTATTTCATTACTTCTTAGCAACTTAAACTTCAGTTTGATGTTGAAATCATACCTTCTCTGAATCCTGAACATGACGCTCCATTCTTCTGGTCCATGAAGAGCAGCTGACAAAACCAAAAAGCTGTTCCGATGAATGTTTATGAACTTCTGAATTCTTTTGGAAAACTCTTCTTCCCCTGTCCTAAGCAAGTCATGAGTGTCTGACAGTATAAATGCAATACCTATTGAGGAAACTTCTGTAAATGTACAGGTCATGGCAGTAATGGGATTAAGTTCTCACCACAAACTGGGAAGCAGAATTCTTAATTCAACCATTAGTTTAAAATGCAATGGAACAGAACATGAATGAATTTCCACATCTCTGACAGGGAGATTTGTCAGTGATGACTAGTAATTTTAAGCTAAAACTATATCTCAGGTTATTTTTCTACTATAACATCAAAAAACCACCAACTATTCAATCCACTCAAAGTAGACACATCTGAATGCCTTTGAGAGCATATGCTTCAGGAACAAGCAGCTGCTATAATGGAATGAATTTGGGGCAAATGGAAAGGCTGACTGGAAAGCTCAGGAAGTCCTGTTTCTAAATGGAAGAAACAGTTGAAAACTCTTAAAAGTTAGCTAAACTGTCTACCATGAAAAATGAAATAATAGCTCGATCAACTTAAGTTGTTCTGAAAGGGAAAGTTAAGGCTGAAGTTTAGGAGGTTTAACAACTGAGCATACAAAAGTCTATCCCAATGTATGCTAGTCCTTAAAGTTCAGGAAAACTGAAGTATCTCATCTACGTGTCTAGAACATCTTCTGTTCTAAAAAGAAAAACCAGCTATTTCGTGTTTACAATTTCAGTGATTTCCTAATCAAATCCACTCAAATAATCTTTTCCTCACCTCCTCTGCTACCACCAGCTGTGCAAATTCAACTTGGAAGCTGAAAGCCAAAAGTGTTGGTTCACTCTTACATTTACAGCCACGTACACTAAAGATCTTGTGGCAGCTTACATGTTAGTGGCATTTAGCATGTTTGCCCAGTTGTAACAGGAATTTACTGAACAGTTCAGCTGATGATCACCAAATCTCATGTAGCTGTTCTATAATATGTCCAGAAAAATAAAAAACAATGAAATGTTTAAGCCCCAACGCTCTCTGTTTCATCCTCTGATCTACATACAATCATAGCACAGCTATTCCACTATTGCACAAAGCCCAACAAGGCAGATTTTATTCAGTTTAGTGTAGCCCACAACAGGGCCTGACTGTACTTCTTTGGATTTTATGATTTAAAAGCATAAAGTACTGTACCAGAAAGAGGAAAAATCACAGATCCAGTTTCCACTGATTCTGAATATCGAACTCGGTGGTGTTGCCTCTGCAGAACTGTAGAAATTTCATGATCCTAAATAAATTTTAAAAGGTTATTTTGAAAAGTTTTCAGCCAACAAGTTAGAAAGATTCTTAAAGCGTCAGCTGAACCACTGTAGATAGACATTTAGCACTGTTGTTCAAAAAGTATTTTTTATTCCACTTAAAAAAGGTACTAAAATGTTAAACATGATCAATTAAGGAAATTTTGAAGTATTTGATTGGAAGTTACAAACACTGAAGAACAATTCTATATGTGTCTCTCAGGAAACTCTTGCATAATGCATAAAGAAGCTCAAACATTTTACAGTCTGTTTTGCTAAGATGTGCTAAAGGAGGATTCACAGAAGTGAGGATCATAGTGTGTTTCTATGACTCTGGTTAATTAGGCTGCATTATTTTCACAGATGTCAGCATCTTAGCTGGAAAATTGTTCAGAAATTCTGTATGGGACATGATTTTCTTTAAAGCTTTTTGACAGAATTCAATCCACACAGGAAAAGTAGAACACTGCACTATGCAGGATAATCATCTGCAGAATGGAATGTGTTGGATGTATTTTTCAGCCTGCAAAAAGCATTTTTGCAGTATGTTCCACAGAAGCTGCACGAACACACGTATGTTAAAGGTTAAATCACTGAACCTTTTTCAGCTAATAACATGTTTTTAGCCTACCCATTCAAAACACAGCCAGCCTGCTTATGTAGGGAAATGCCATGACTTAGTGGAAGAGAAAATCTGGATTGCAAGTGAACCTTGAAGGAGACAGTAACCAGAAATGTCACGCTTTCAATTGGTGTGGAAAGGGAACGCTCAGTGGCAACTGCTTGTAAGGTATAGCTACATTTTGGGAAAAAAATCTGAGCTTCAAAGCCACTGCTGAATTATTTAATGTACAAATATAAATGACAACTATATGAAAAGGATAGCTCATAACCAAAACTGATACAGAAAAGCTGTATTGGATTTGTGTCCAGTTATTTCCATTGCTCTGCTTATGGGGAGCCCTCACTAACAGCAGCAGTTTTGAGTAGAGATGGGGGTAGGAGTGAGTTATGCGGGTAGAGCTGATGAAATCACTGCCATCCATTACCTCTCACCATATTATGGCACAAACATACACAGTTTACAGGCTGTAAATCCCAAAATAAGCAGGCAAGTAAGTATAGGCTTTAAACTGCGGTGATTCAGGAATTACTTCAACATGGTTCACCCATTTACATGGCAGAGATGGGGTGATAACCTTGTCAGCCAAGCCAGCATAAGATATCCTTGCTTGTGAATCAAAGCTCTCCTGCCTCTAAATTCTTGCCAGCTGGCATGAAATTGGCCTCAGCTGCAGAGGCTAATTACCAGCTCCTTGACGTACCCTTTCACTTTACTTGGGAACGGAGCCAAGGCTTCTGATGTTAACAGATAAAAATATATATTCGTATCTGTAAGACTCAATATTTTAAACTGAACTGAATAATTGTCTACCCCCATGTTGATACTGTATAGGAAAAAATAAAGTATTTAGGGAGAAATTCAGAAAATTCAGCAACATTTCCGATGGAATTATTTATAGAGCAAACTGAAAGAGGCATCAGTGCAGTGCAAAAACGATGAGTCAGGAGAACAATCCTAAAGCAGTGTAACTCAGAATAGCAGGTGGCAAGAATACTAAATAGATATGGAAGTAGCTAGGAGGAAATACAGATACACACAAAAAGAACTAGTATTCTAATAGAAGCAGCTTCAGACTAATATCCGTTTCATCCTGGAAAAACTGTATTCATTGACATTGAATAAAATATTTCCATATACAGAATATAGGAAATGCTTCTTTCAGCATTTCCTCGTGAGTCGATGCTGGTCTTGACAAGCAGTACCCTACCTGCAGAGCTGTGCTCAAAATGACCGTCGTTATCCACCTCGTGTGTTCCTGCCTGCAACTTTCTGTCATTTTTTTCGGTTATTCAATAGCTCTACAGTGAGACCTCAGGTGCCACTTCTGAAAAGTTTGGGAAAAGAGACACGACAAACATTTCCTGCCAGTTAACGAGGTGAGATGTTTGAAGCACACAGTGTCATTAAAGAGCTGATTAAAAACCAGCGGAGCGCCCGGCAGGAGCAAGAGGCAGCCCGAGACTGGGCCTAGAGGTTCCCGTTCGCCTTTGTGCCAGCTGCTCGCAAAGCCGGCCTCACCCGGCCCCTTCCCCGGCCCAAAACCTGTCCTGGCGCTGGGCTGGATTCCTCCGGGAGGGCGGGAAAGCGGGAGCCCGGCGGCGGGAAGGCACCGTGGCCCAGGACGCGCCCTTGCCCTCAGCACCCAGCCCTCAGTACCCAGCCCTCAGCACCCAGCACTCAGCCCTCAGTACCCAGCCCTCAGCACCCAGCCCTCAGCCGTCAGCCTCGCCCTCAGCACCCAGCCCTCAGCACCCAGCACTCAGCCCTCAGCCGTCAGCCTCGCCCTCAGCACCCAGCCCTCAGCCCTCTGCCCGCAGGAGGAGCCGGCGGTGCTGGAACCGCGGGCTCGAGGGAATGTTCTTAAAATGGGCGCCTAATTCTGCAGCTATTGCTGGGCAAGAACGGGCCGAGTTATTTTCTGTAGAACTTACATGAACACAGAAGTTTCACAGAAAATGCGAAAGCAAGAGACAGCACCACTTTCAGTGAAAAAGAAATACTGAGCGTGTTGAAGCTTTTTTAATCGTGTAAGAGGAAATAGTACTTCCACATGGTCAAGAAGAGCTGGAATGCTGAACCATTAAAAGCACTGGTATACAGCTCTGCTCTTTACCCAGGCGTGAGTCCAACTTCTCGTACTATCTTCTGAAACTGGTATTTGTATAAAAAATCAGATATTTTAGAAAAAGCTTTTTAATCACTTTTTAGGGCATTTTAAAATAGAAGAAACTAACCTCATTTATATATTTAAAAATATATATACATTTATACAGAAAATTGTTTCATTTGCATAGAAATTATTAGACATTGCAATAATTTAAAAATTACTCTTCTCCTTTTTGCTCCAGACAAGACATGGATTCACATCTGATTTCCCTCTCCTGTAGGTCAAACACACCCAAGTTAGAGCAACCCTGCAAGGGTATGGAAATGTCATGCTACGTTACATAGTAAAGAAAGTATTTCTAATACTGAATTTTTGAGGTTTGTGGAGTATAAATGTGAAAGACAGCAAATTAAAGGAAAATTACAGATGTCTTGGGTATCCCGACTACAGTGTTCCAGAGGGCAGTGACAGGACCTACAAACTGTGAAACAATGTCCTGTAACACAGTGGAACCATGTGCTCTGACTGCATACAAAAATCAGGGAGTTAAGAACATCAGGAATTACTTTAAAGTACTACTATAAAATAATAGAGCAGTTTTATGATGAGGATTGGTGATCCTGCTGACATCTGTCATTTTTAATTTTGAATTTACGCACACGATGAATGCATTTGTGTTTCAGTACTAGAGAAATCCCAGGGGAAAAGAGTAGGAATTGCTTTGTTTGTAAGGGTTATACTTGATCTGTAACAATATCTGAATTCATATTTTGGATTGTGTTTAATATGTACATGCATTAATTGAATTACAACTATTCAGATAGAGAAAAAATAGACGGAATAGAATGGAGGAAAGAATGATTCCCAGGGTAAATATCTTTAACAGGTGAGTAGATTTCAGTTTCTTTGAGTGTAACACTGTTAGAGATGGGCAGTACATAAACAAAGGGTAAATGATTACATTAAAAAAATTGTAATACTGGATTTAGGCTCCTGGGATATCAGCAGATACCTTTCTTCCCTGATAGCCACTTAACTGTGCATGAAATTGGACACCCCCAAACTCAGAATATCACTTGAGAAGCATCAGAGTACAATGATGGATAAGTGTGGGACAGTGAGAAAAACCCAAACCTTAACAGAAAATGCTTCCTGTCAGTATTTTGACTCCAGCTGTTATACATTTACTCGTGTAAATTATGTGTCTTAATTACAGTTGGCAAATATTTATACTAAAACCTTAATATATTTCTGCTTGTCACTTACATTTGACAATAGTTGATATTTGAGATAAAAAGACTCTTTCTGAGCAGAATGGACCCTGGACCCTGCAGTGTCGCCTGTGTAAGAGCTGCCCTGTCTAGTTCAAGTTTGATGCAATGGGACATGCTGAGCCCCTGGCATTCTGCCCAAGGGACAATTCTGGTAGGAGTTTGTTCTGCAATACCATTTGAGTATCCACATGACTTGGCTTTCCCCTTTTTTGAGCCCAAATGTCAGGACACTAATTAAGTAGAGCTCGGACTCAAAGAAAATAGATTTTTCTGAATTGTGTGTTCTTCAGAGCATTCTTCTCCACAGCAGTTTCCTCTCCCAAAAGGGACTTTTGAGGGATCCTGTGCTATCTGATGAGCTGAAGTTATTTTCCTACTTACTCTTACCTCTGCTGTGACAGTTTCTGACATTTGGCTAGTCTTAGCTTTAAATCTCAGAAGCATTTCTTTCCCACATACCTACATGGTGCATTTCACATACAGGTGGAGATGCACGAGAGAGAAAGAACAGGGCTGTGTCTGGCAGCATATCAAATACTTCCTGGAAGCAGAGTACAGAACCCCACTTAGGCAAGAATAGAAAGATCTTGGGATTAGAACTCTCTTATGATGAAGATAATGGCATAAACATATGAATGAATAACTAATTTATGACAAGGCAAAATCTATCATCAAATTAGTTTCTCTATGCTCTCCTGGCCCATATCCTGTATGTTCTACATCAACACCATTGTTTGATTTTGTAGGACTGTTACAGGTATCTTCCTCTCTGTGTATTTTTATATGAAAACTGATTGTTGATCTTCATTCACATATCACCTGTCCTGTTCTCTGATGACACAATCAAAGAAAAATCAGTATTTTCCTTTTAGAGGAGAAAAAGGAGTGAAGGTTCACTAAACCAATGGAAAAGGAAAGTAACAAATTTTTTTGCCATTTGCACAGCACAAATAAAAATTGATGTCAGCAGTCCACAAGTTGAATGAAGTACAGTGACTCAGCATTTAACTTGCACATAGGATTTATTATTTTCTGGCATACAGAAATCAACTAAGAACCTTCAGTATGTAGCACGGGGAAGAAAGGTTGTGGGACTGTGCAACCATACCGATATTCTGGAAACAGAAGACCATGTTGACAAGGAATCACTTCAAAATAGGATTACTTAGGCCCCAGCTCATTATCTAAGTCTGGAAAGCAAGCGGGTGGGAAACATGCAAGCATTCGGTTTGAGAGCTTAACACCCTCCCTCCCCTCCACAGGACTGAGTGCTCAAAATATCCTAGGACCATAAAGCCACAGACTACAGGTAGTGACTCAAACTTTTCTTCATATGCATCCCACTATATATATATTGGATTAATCTTGGTTATTAGAACATGATAATCCAGAAAACAGAGATTGAAGGATTTTGTTCTTTACAGATACGGGAGGACATTTTGTTACAGGCAGGAAGTTTGACTTAGAGGTGGGTCTCATGTTCATGGGTTTTACCTCATTCTGTGAAGGTCACAAAAAGTTTTTACACTACCTACACTGAATCTGGCATGTACACAGGGTTTGTCCTATCTGTATTGATCTTAAGCACGCTGATACAACTCTACTGGCAGGATGTTATGCCACACTGGAAAGTGGGTTATTTAAAAAAAGGGAGGAAGGAAAATTATTTCATTAAACACAACTGTAAGAAAATTGCAAAACTTCCTACATAAGGATTGCATAGGTGAGGATATTGTTGTTTAAAGTGAGTTGGTGAGATCAGTCTCAAAATGTTTTATACATTTAAGGTGCATGGGCCAAAATTTTTACTCTAGTAACTAGTCTTTCTGTCCAGACACTTAAATAAAGTGATCTTTATCAATGTGCATCTGATACCACTCACTAACATAAGCGGGAGCTGAGAAAAAGTAGTCACTGTCACCTGAGTGCTTAAATACAAGCTATGATGGACTACCTGGGTAATTGCGCTGAGTCCCAAATTTGTGCATGTGAACTTCTGTTCAGGTTCACCAGAATATGCACTCTAATCCAGTTAACAGTCATCATCCTAAGTATACAAGCCCTATTTTGATCATCAGTGTCCTCGTTAAATGTATCTAGTTACTGAGTTATAGTCAGCCACTCCAGATACTGAGGTTTGAGTTATTGAAGAAGTGTATTCATATTTTACTGTGCAATAGAGAAAGAACTTTTGTTGCATGTAATGCAAAAAGTTAGATTTCTTAGGACTTCGATTTCTTTAACTGGACAGTCTTCTGAGCAATAAATTAGAGAACAGGGAAGCAACTTAATGGAACTCCATTATTAATTATTTCATACTTTAACTGCATCCAGATGGTTCATCAAGATTAGAACCTCATTAAGTTGAGTACCATATAAAAACACAAGTATGCACAGTGCCTGCCCCCAGTGTCGGCTCCATTACCCTCTCTGAAAAGAGAATGTTAAGCTGAAAGCCAATCTGCAGATGTGGCTGTGGATTCACTTCTGTTTGCAGAACTGTGGCTTAATGGAGTGTACACTGCAGATCACAAAGCCAAGTATGAAAGGAAGGTCAAATGCAAGAAATAAACAGGTGTGTGTGCATGCCTGCTCTGTATAGCTGCTTCTGTTTTAGTTACCAAATGTAAAAACCCCAAAGAAATTACCAAACTCAGTATTTTTCCCCAGCTGGGCTTCGGATAAATCACTTTCCTCTGATACAGGTTTAGTTTCCTTAAACACAGAGTAGTTGTCAGTAGGAAGGAGCTAGGTTTTAAATTAGCTAAAGAAGACATTTGAGCTGTAATTTTTCCAAAGTTGAACATTAAAGCTTATTTAAAAAAAAAATCGCATATAGCTTTTGTTCAAGAAAGATGAAATCAGTATGGATTTTCTGCATGAGATGAAAGCATCTAATTATATTGGATTTCAGATCTAAAAGCCCATTTCCAGAGAATCATCTCTTGTAATAAAGCTGCAATACTTCACATTTTATCTTTTGTCCTCAGTTCCTGTGCAGTCCTGGCAAGAACATCATCCATCAGTGTAAAAATGTTAAATCACCCCAGTCATGAAATATTAACAGAATGCATACAATTATGACTCCTAAATTGAAGTCTTTCTAGCTGTAATTTGTCATACCTACAACTGTACTATGTTATTAGTAGAGTAAAACTAGAAAACTACGAAATAGATATATTGGAAAAATAGCATTTCTAGTACATGCATTAATATAGTCAAGTCCTGAACCTGATTCAACTGAGGTCAACAAGAGGTTTTCTTTGACATTAGTGAACGCAAAATAATGAATTCCTAAATGTCTTGGTTCTGAGCAACAGATGAACAACGTAAGAGCAGTTCTTAATTCCTTCATGCAGAGGTTTAGGTTTTCTGGAGCAAAGTAGAACGAGCATGCTACTTATTATCTTCCAGATGGCAATAATAAATATTGAGATATTGAAATATGTATAAAATAGTCTCCTACAATCTGTACCTAGAACAGGTCTGTGAATTTCTTTTTAACATAGTCCCTGAAACAAACTGATAGACAGTGCTACGGGAACACATCCTGAAGACAGTCTTTGTGAGAAACATGGGAAGTTCTCTTGCCCTAGTTCTTCCAAAATAATAGTAAAATTTGCAAACTCAAAAATTGAGTATAATTTTGAAATAATTTAAAATCTTAAAAGGTGTGGACTAAGAGTATTAAAAATTTACAGTTCAGTCACATATCATCCAGAACTTGAAAATGTTGCAAGCTAGCCAAATTTCTTGTACTTTATTAATATTTCCCAAAGACACCCAGAGCAGTTTTATTATAATGAGAATAGCTTAATCTCAAATATGTTTCCCATGAGTATCGTGTTTCTGCCTGCTAACTTTATTATCATTTTTTTTACTATGGACATTGATGAGGCCCTAACAACATGATCTAACTTTGAAGTTACCCCTGCTTTTAGTAGGAGGTTGGACTTACAGACCTTTAGAGGTCAGTTCAGGCCTGCATTTTCCTGTATTTCTATGATGTTTCTGCAATTTTTCTGTAATTCTATGATTCTAGAAGAAGCTTTTCTAAGAGAAAAACGTATGAATTAATGAAGTGTCCTTTCCATTACCCCTACACTACAAAAGCAGACGTCTGGGGTTTTTTTTAATGCACTTATCTGATCACTTGTAGCAGTCCAGACTGCCTGCTGATCTCATTTCATGCTTACTTATCTCTTCTGATCTTCACTGTGTGTCTCAGCCTCTACAATTCTTTTGTAACACTACATATACATAGCATAATCTCATGCACTGAAAAAGCAAACCAAAATATGTTATTAACTGATCTGCTTTTCTAACTGTTGTTTCTCTCTTAGTGGTTAGGCTCAGTTTCCTTGCTGCAGTTCCGTCAGGCTCTACCAATCTGGTGTCTGTTGCCTTTGACTCTGCAAGCCAATCTCTCATTTTGACCACAGCCCCTAAGAACTCTTTCCTGACCAACTTCAAAACTGATGTTTTATACTCATCTGCCTTGTGGGCTATGTTCAATGAAGCCAGTGGTGCACTTTTCCTTAAATCCTGTCATCCTCATTTGACTCCTGCCGCCATCTTTTTAGGTCCTTTGCTTCCCTGATTTATTTTTTTAATAGATTATTTGGAAGAACCTCCCCCTCCCTCAGTTTCCTGTACAGTTCCAAGCGTCTGGTCTTCCCTTTTCTGTCTGCAATATGTCTGTTGGTGACTTACTCTGCAAATACAATTTCAACTATTATCTGTATGTAAAAAGCCTGCAGAGCTGCTTCTCCAGTCCAGACTAGACTCTAAATTTTCAAGTGAAAAAAAAAAAGTAATTATGCCTACAGATATCACTTTTGAAGGTCTAGTCTTTTTTTTAAAGTTAATACATTTATACATGTAAAACATCTTTCCTTATTTTTCACTTTCATAACATGTCATTCAAGGTAGGCCAAATCAGGGTCATTATCTGAGACTCTGATTTCCAAGTCCTCTCCTCTAAATTTCACTGATAGTTTACTGAATGAGGTGTTACTCTCTAGGATGCAGACATCTTTGCCCATTCACAGAAAAATGTCAGGTAAGCTCTCACTTTCACCTGTTAACTGCAACCTGGTCTTCCTCAGGCTTTGCCAAAGCAATTTCACTGCTCTTATTCCAAATACTACAAGGGTCGTATTCTGACTATGCCATCTTTTTAGTTTCCTCACTGATGCCTTTCACTGTTTCATCAGATGCATCTACATTGTCTTTGCTTTAGAGGTCTTTCAGGACCTCATCATTGCTATTCACTTGGAGCCCATGGCACTGGCTTTGATTGTTTTTCTATGAAGTTTTCAAATAAACCTTTACCCATTCTCTCACATTTTGGAGAAGAGGCCAATACAGTGACAAAAATCACTGCCAGGAGGTATGAGCAGGACTCCAAAGAACTCACGTGACCAACACTATTAAACAAATAGCCACCTATAGCTTAAAGCTTGAACATTATCCTGAATGAGGTCAGAGTCAAACAGTTTAGGCAGCAAACAAGGCTGGTCAGGAATATACATTCTTCCAGCTCCCTCATTATCCAGCCTTCAAATATCACCCTCCAGTTTCCCCTTCTCATAATGCATACAGGAGAAAAAATGACTATTTAAACTGATGATGTGCTGAAACCATTGCTAATCAGCTAGACAAATATTGACACTCTCATTTTACTTTTCCATTCATGTGCATTTTTTTTGTCTTTTGTCTTATCTTGGATTCTAACCACTCAGTGGGAAGTCTTTGTTTTTATTCTTTGTTTGTACAATGTCTAGCCAGTGGGATGCTGGTCTGATTAAGCCTCACAGGCACTCTAGTAACGCGAATTAAAAACAATACTACTTTCTATTCCTGCTACTTCTACAGACCCTATTTGGCTGTGGGAAGCTGAATTCTACGGCTGCCTATGTACCAACTGAACAATACCATATCCTAATCAGTGGTCTGCTAAAATACTAGCATTTTAAAGGAATTCCAACAACATCACTGGGGACTTGAAGAAAGAAGCTAATTTAATTTTGATATAACAGAAAAAGTAAATGCAAAGACAAAACCCCCAGTTATAAAAACCCTTGTGTGTGATTGTATTTCATACAATAAACCTGAATTTTTGTGTCAATTTTCAGTGTCACTTTATGAATTCAGTAAGAAGCTAAACATATGAGCAAAGCGAAAGAAAGACAAAAGGATCCCTTCTTTCACTTTCTGTCACTTCTTTCCATCGCTTGATCTTGTTTAACATGTGAATGCCCACTGTCAGAATATCATCAGGATTTTAAAGTTGATTAAACTTTTTGGTAAACAACTTTTACTTTAGTGCTTTACACAGACATTGAAAAACACTATTCCTTAGCCTTCTGTAAGAGCTTCTAGAGCTTGATCTTTTACTATGGCTAGTACTATAGTTCTTTATTCTATCCAAAAGATTATCACCTATTGATATACCTTGTAAACTCTGAGGGTGAAAAATAGGTTTTCTTGATGATTTGCACTTCTAAAGGTGGCTCTAACTTCCTCAATATGAAGGCTGGGTTAAATACAGAATATTACATTTATAATATTTTGAATTACAATATCTTGGACTATTTATGCTGCTGCTAAAGAGCAGATGAAAGATTTTTATGATGAGACTGAACATCTTCTTTCTATGAGTTTAAAGTCCTCCACTGACATAAAGAAAAAGGAAGCTTTTCCTTTTTTTCCCCTTACCTTGATATTAAAGAACAAGATAAAATTCTTCCTCCATTCATTTTGAGAATAAAACATTACTTTTACTTTTGTACCAGAAATTCAACAAAGTGCCTTGCCAGATAAATTATTTTGCCTCAAAAATCTTTATTCTGTCAAATCCAAAGTCGTAACTTCTTTAATCATACACTAGGGCAAGTTCATATTTCCACAGAACTGAGTTTCTGACTATGAACAAAAGGAAATGAAACTTTTTTGTCAGAAAAGTTAAGGTGCACTGCTTGAATTGTGCAAAAGCTTGCAAAACTGACCATATTATCAGTGGTTACAGCCAGGTTAAGTTGTGTACTTACAGAGTTTCAACCAAAATATAATGTTAGTAGCCTTTTACTGCTATATGGCACCCACTTCTGAAGGCACTTCTGTTGATGACTAAGAGGAGGTAGAATACTTCCTTTTTAGATTTTAAGCTGTGTGAAAGACAAGCTCTACTGTTTCCATAATGCAGGTATCTTAAGAGGGTCCAACCTTTGCAGAGAAAAATACCCTGTATGTTCCAGGAGTTCTGACTTGGTAAGAATTAGAAGAAGTTTCTCACTCCTTCCTCATCTGTCAATCAGAAAAGACAATAATCAGTCCTGTCCACACCCAAAGAGCCAAAAGCAGCAGAATGATCTGTATATCCTATTTCACTCTGAGTCAAAAGAAAGGTTATGGTGACATTTAGTCTCAATCTATAAAAGCTACACCAGAGTTAATAATGAAGATGCAAGAATCCTATTACCACTTCCAAAAATGTGGCATCTATGAAAACACACAAAATCAAATTCCTGAGAATCTTGCTATACCTCAGCATTAAAACGTGCAAGTGTAATTAATTAATGCCTGAAGGTAATTCTAGTTAACATCAGACTTCAGATGTAACACTGACCACCACTTCAGATTCAAATGTACTTTTGGAGATATCAGACATGCTGTTTCTTAGAGCAGGAGCAACATTCTACCAACTCCTTTGAATTCATGCACAATGCCATTTAAAATATTTACTTAAATATGTGCATTTACATGAAAGAAACAGTGCTTTTAATACAGCACAGACCCTCTGAAGTCTTATATTTAAAGAAAAGGCAATTCATAAAACTTATTGGAAACTTCTAAACAAAACAACCCAAAATACAAAAATCAAATCTGGAAGAAACAGATGAAACAAGCTGCTCATATTAATAAGGCCCAAGGCAGATTCAGATTGAAACATTTTCTTTGAATATAAGTATGTTTTTCTGTCATTTAAAGTAGTGTGGGCACACATCATCTTTTGACACAACCATTCTGAATCTTTATTGTAGTAAAATGAAGTCACCATATAGAGAGGGGGGAAAAAAGGAGAGGAATAGCTCTACTAATAGTGCATTCATCTTTAAATTTTTGATCAATGAGAACATTAAATGTCAAAAAAGAAGACAAAAGGGAGGGCAGAAACCCAGATTTTTCTTTCATGTCATCTAGTTTTTCTAACAATTCTAGAAAATACATGCTCAAAGTTCATTTTTAGAAAAGACATACATTTAAGTCTTGAAAAATTATTGTACTTGTGATTAAATCTAGATTATAAGTTAACATATTTACCTCATTTTATCAGAAAGATTGCCTCAGTATCAAGAATTTCTCGTTCTTGACTGATGCAGTATTTCATTATGGTATGGAAACAACTCATCAAAAATAGATTTGGGGAATGGGTTGGAGTTCAGTTGCAAACAGCTGACACCTTAATGATGGGTTTCCAGTTCAAGAATTGTCCATTCCCCTTGAGGGGACGAACAGTCTTCAGATGAAAAGCTTGCCACTGTAATGCTTGCTGAGGAATCGTCAAGTGGAGACATGAGTTCAGTCCACCTACTGAATGTGTCAACTTGTGATGTACCCTGAGGATTTGAACCATCTCGTGCCAGAAACAGTGTCTGATTGATAAGACATTGTGCTAAATTAAGGTCTTCAGGAACAGAGTTTTTGAAATCTATATTTGAGTCCTGCTCAGATAATAATTGCCTGAGTAGAGTCCAGTCCTGTTCTGCAAACTGTTGATCTTCAAAATCCATCTCTAGAACTGCTGTTTCTGAATCCATCCTCTGCTCAATTGCTTCTCCAACATCCATCTCATATATTGGAGAAAGGGTTTTTGAAGGCCGATGTTCATACATGCAGGTTTGTGCCATTGTGTCATAATCATCTATGTCTCCTGAAATAATTCACAATACTGTACAATGTAAAAATTGTAGATGATCCTCCCCTCAGGGCTGTGTAGAGCAAAATTTAATTCATTCAGGAAGGACAATCCAATCAGGTTAAAAAAGGGGGGATGGAGGGTTATACAAAATTGACAAAATTTGAGGCATTTATTTCCTATATAAAAAACAAAGTATGATCTTTAAATTAAGTTAAAGCAGCAATCACCACTGGTAATTAACAATAACCTCCATAATTAAGTTTCTGATACAGAAAATGACAATGTAAATATACACTTAATGCACATGAAATTTCCCACTTACTCCATAAATTAAATTTAGACCAGGAGGTGCATAGAGGGAACTAATAGAGAATGATTACTGAATGGTGACTTAAGCTATGTCAGCTTAGAAGAGAATTAAAACCAAAATTGTTTATCCACAGGCTTATTTCTACATTGCACATGCAAGGGCAGCTGCAGGCAAGGGCAAGCAAACTTAAAAAATATAGTACAACTTTTAATGTCTTCTTGTTCTGTGGTCTGGCTGAACATAAATCATCATCAGTGTTTCATTACTCTTGAATACACAATAGTAGTAATCAACACTATTGTATATTTTTGATGGGATAAACAGACTGAATTATTGATATAAAGAAGACAAAACACAAAACTAGACAAGTATTCATCTAGCTACATGAAACAAGTTAGAACTTTTTTATATAAGCATCAGTTCTAAGTATAATCTCTCTTTTAGGAAATAAGCTTTTACTGGTAAAATTTAGAATTTTAGACATCTCATAAGCTCTAAAGCAGAGTTCAAACCTACTCCCACTGGTGTATATGGCAAATATTCAATTATATTCAGTGGGAGAATGATCCAAATTTGTATATAATATATAAATAAATAAATAACAACAATAATGCATATAGCTGTTCAGGTAAACAGTTCAGTGCGCTTTAGTTAAGGTTATTACTCTAGTTATTGCACATCCCATTCAGACATACTATATGTTGTCAAGCAGACAAAACAAATACTAAGATTCCATCAAAAGCTGATGCTGTCAATGTAAGATTGGATCAAAGATAACTGAAGTACAGACAACTATCCAATCTTTTAGCATTACATAAAATCTCTTTTCTCGTAGTCAAGTTTCTCATTGAACAGCAGGGTATTGACGGATATTTCAAACAGACAAGCATTCTCTACCCAAGTGAAATACTTAAAAATATTTAAATATAGTTTCAGCCAAAATTACTTCAGTTCAGGATTCAATCCCAGACAAACTGCCAAAGCTTTCCCCATTAATTTGGTTTTGAATGACTGAATGTTTCTATTTCTGTACATTACCTGGAAGTAAATCAGTATTAGCGCATTCAATAGTTGCAGGTTGACTGTCTCTCACTTGACTTTCCTGAGTCAGCATCTGATTCTTACTGGCTTCTACAGGTTTTGCAGAGCTGCTCTTTTGCACATCAGAATTAGTTTCTCTCTGTTGAAGATCCAGATGACATGGTCTTTCTTGGGATTTTGTGTCATTGTCTAAGTACTTATTGCACTGGTGAAATTCACTAGCCACCTCATTCTTCATATTTACTTGCTGGTTTTCTCCTGGATGTGGACTACCTGCTGAATGTACCTTCTCTGGGCAATTTTGTTCAGTAATTGAAGCACCTTGATTCTCCTTTCCTGGGATTTCAGTACCGTGAAGATGCAGGAGAGAACTTCCACTTTTATCCGATCTATTGTCTCTATCCTTGTGCTGTTTGCCATCCAGGAATCCCTCTTCAGTTTCCAGTGAGTACTTTGAATAAAATGTCTTTCCCTGGTGCTCTTGAGAAACGCTGTCAAATACTTCTGAAGGAGTAAGAGAATCTATTGAGTGCTGATGTGAAGTGTGAGTTTCCACTTTATCGTCAGCTCCCAACTCTTCACATTCATCTACTGAAAGTAAAACAGATCGTTTGAAATTCTTAGTTTTAGAGAACTCCTGACTTGCAGTATCATTTTCTGTTGCATCCTCAAAAGCTAAATTATCAATTCCTTGGAACTGCTGAGTAGGAACATTTGATGGTGGAAAGTTTTCTGCAATGTTCTCTGCTTCAGATCTGTCATCTTCTGTTTCATCGGCAGAAGAAGAAACTTGGTCTGCTTCCTGAGTAAACTGTGCATTACCAAAAGTAGAACTTTTGCTTTCTCTAGTAGCGGTCCGTGAACTCTCTTGATGGGACCAGATCTCAGGTCTTTTTCTTGGTATTTCATCATCACTTGTTGAATTAACACGGAAGAGATCAGAACCCTCTTTTTTCATTTTCACTTCTATTCTTAGGCTGCTATCATAAATTTTTAATTCCTCAGGTGTACTCGTGTCACTGCTGCTTCTTCCAAGAAAATCATGACATAACATAGTACTGCATTTAGAAATCCCTCTCTCATTGGATCCCTCATCATCCTGAGAGCCTCCAGCATCATAATCTTCTGATCTTGGTTTTATATCATCAGAGGATGTGGTTGCACTGCCAGTATCTGATTCAGGACTCTCTTTTGGATCTACGGCACCAGTACTCCAGTGGTCCACAAAGGGAATTTCTGCATTATCATGGTTTTCTGGCATTTCCATAGGCTCTACAAGCTCTGTGTAATTTGGTGAATATTTTTCTGTTATTTGTTCTGTGGAACATTCTGAAGCATCATCTACATCTGTTGTAACTGATTTATATTCAGTCAAGGCTGATGTATCACACAGTTCATCAACTGTAAGAAATCCCTCCACATGGATCTGAGGAGATGATGTCTCATCCTCTTTATTGGTTACTGGGGAAAAGCTTGACAAAGCAATTTCACCATAGTTGAAACCTGTTTCAGAGTTTATTTTATCACTCTGCTCATTACAGACTTCTGTTGCTTTTGCATCTTTCACCAGGTCTCCTAAAGGAGTAGCCTTTTGATTGGTTTCCTTGGAAAAGTCTGAATATCCATCATTGGAAGACTGTGCATGACAGTGAAATTCAGCTGTATTATCATCTTTCTCTGGATCTTCAATCTTTCTAATTCCAGTCTGATCTCCACAGATTTGTCTCGTTTCCATGTCATTTTGTAGTGAAACATTCAGTTTATAAATAGTTTCTTCTGCAATTTCAGGAGAAGATTCAGATTGTATTTTATATTGCACATTTTCAGAAGAATCTGATAATTTTTGTTTATTGGATTGACAGGACTCCAGCAATTTATTGTCATTGCTACTTTCAGTGGCAGGTTTTAAAGATTCATTTGCAGAATAGCATTCATTATTGTCATTAAGCTGACCTGCCACAGCATCAGCCACGTTTTTCTCAAGTTTCTGTCCTGAACCTCTGTGCTCAGAGGTGTGCACATTCTTCTGGACAACAGGAGAATCACTCCTTGAATGCTTTTGGGCAGAGGACTGAGATTTTAATACAGCTGTTTTCTGTTTTGGGTCTTTACTATTTGTAATGTCAGCATTCTTTGATGCAGCCAGAGTCTTAGGTGTTACTTTTGAAGTGGCTTTTGTTACAGGTGTTTGTGATTGTTTAATACTCTTCTTCTTAGCTGAGGGATGTTTTTCTGGGAGTGTTGTCTGAACCAGGTGTTGTAACACATTTTTTTCTTCATTATGTCTTGGAGACATTCCTGATTTCAGTGAATTTGGTGATTCCCCCTGAGGTCCTAACAAACAGTAAAAAAGACTATAAAGGTTGTACCTGCCAGTCACAGTATATTCACCGATTTTATGTTAATGTTTCTGTTAAGAATCAAGTTACTCAACTTTTAATGTAACTAAGGGATTTAAGGCTTGTTAAAGAATTACGATCTGAAATAATAAATAGTAGACAAAAATACCATCTTGGCATCTTTAAAGCAGTTCATAGAACATACATACAGGAAGCACTTCAGCCTGTAACTGATGTAGTCATCCCTGGAGTAGAAAGCAGCAGCTCTCTAATAATGCCTACAAACACTACAGCAGCTTAGCACAGGAAGTGATGAGTACTGTATTCAGTTTATATTGTAGAGGAAATGAACAGAGGCAGAAAATAATTACATTAATTATAATGTGATTAGAATACCAGAGTTAATATCCCTGCTCAGTCAGAAAATACTGCAAGATCTTTAATGACCACAAATCGACAGAGTCTGTGTCTTCTACATCACAGTGCATTTAAGATTATATGACTTGACTATTGGAGCTCCATCCGTAACACTTTGTACCTTTCTAAAGCAGTGTTTCCTCTCTGTGTTCTACAGTGTCATTTCCTACCCCTGCTATCAGCAGCTGTTGGAATTGAATATTTGTTTGGGGGCCAGCATCAGTAGTGCTACTGCTAGGGGGGAAACAGGAAAATACCAAAATAGGGAGGCATAAAGCAGTCTGCAGTCCACATCTTTGATTCTTATTACAAACGCTCGACCTACAGAATTTCTGTTGAGCTCAGTCATGGTTCCAAATGCAGAAGTACAGGGGATCAGCAAATGGAAGTCTCTGCAATGCAGATTAAACAAGCAGAAGAAAACTGACTGGCAGTGAAGACCATCTTTTAAGCATTTTGAAGTTGACACATTAATTTGCATTTTACAGTTTAGGATTGTCACCAAAAGTTAAATATGGAAAAAACCCAGAATTCTTCAGAAGATTTTTCCAAATACTTGTGCTAAAAAACAAACAAACTTCAAAGCTTTGCACAATAGTGGCAGATCATATAATTGCTGTATGAAACTTTACCTTGGTTCTTGGGAGAATTGGTAGGTGTGTTTTGAGTCTTTTGCTGTGCTGCAGAATTGGTACTCACATTCCCTTTTTTCTTTAGAACAGCTTGCACATTTTGGTCATTACACCCTTTTCCTGTTGGTTTTTTTGTCAGACTGCAAAGAAATCATTACAACCATTATTTCCAGGCTTAGATCTACCAATGGTTAATTATATTTAAACAAGAAATATATGTGTTTTAATGCGCACACATATATAAGCATTGAAAACGCAACCTAAAAGCAAACTTTCTGAAAATCAAAACTAAATGTATATCTGTATTTTTAATTTCTATACAAACATGTATATATAATGACCCATTTCACCATTTCATGGTGCTTCAGCTGTCTCCTGTCCAGTTTAATCTAAGCTATTCCAGAAATGGTAAGTTTACAACACCTTGTGTAGTCATTAACTGTTTCAGTATGAAGAATTCTGAATGACCTATAACAATTTTAAAATTGTTAGCATGAAACAGTCCAACACAAAAGTCAAATCAATTTTTTTTACAGCAATGTTGTCAACAGCTAAGTCAAATTGTTTTGCAAAAAACATCCTACACACAACCATTCTCAGAGTAAAAAGAACATCTACTGGTAAGTTTAACTGTTCACCTGAAACCTTTCTTCCCAAATTCATACACTCATGCACACATCTATAAAGCAGCATATGGCTTTGTAACATACCTGCTTGTTGTGACA
This sequence comes from Drymodes brunneopygia, assembly GCA_013400955.1. Classification (NCBI taxonomy): domain Eukaryota; kingdom Metazoa; phylum Chordata; class Aves; order Passeriformes; family Petroicidae; genus Drymodes; species Drymodes brunneopygia. The sequence continues at coordinate 47,476 of VZTZ01033627.1, forward strand.
TTAGCCTCAAGCTCAGTCTTTTTTTTTTTAGTGGTGACTCCATTTGGTATCTTCACAGATGCCTTTGTTTTCACTATTGTAAAGTAAAATCAAAGTTAATTACAGGGGAAAATGGATTGCATGTAATTACAATTAAAAAAAACCTAATATATGAAGATCAATTATTGAGAACACCATACATGCTAAAGTTGTAAAATGTTTACTGTTTTAGATGGTTACTAGTTGACCATAAAGTCTGTTAATACTCATTTACTGGAGAAGAATGTAACTCTTATCAATTTATAGTAGATTTTCCTAAAGCTTCCCTGATTGGTTTTCAGTATATGACCAGCGTAAGACAAATCAGAAAGGGACTTTAAAGAAAGAATAATAAAAAATTACCGGTGTGTTTTTTCCCTTCCTCTACCAATTTATCCTCTTTGGGTTCCTCTGTCTGTTCAGCTGCAGTATGGATATCCGTGTTTGAATTTGCTGACTTGCTGGAAGTTGCTGCTACGGTCACCAAGGAGGGAGATTCCTTCCCTGTGGTTTTTTTCAATGGCTTTGTTTTGTTCTGCATGCTTGAGGTTACTGGCAGCACTTTAGGTCTGGCACCTGCAATTTTTCCTTCATGATTCTTTAGTCCTTTGCTACTTCCTGAATTTTTTTGTCCACTTGCAGATGATGTCTTTTCTGTATCTTGCTTGGTAAGCATGCTTTCAGCCTTCACATTTCCATTATTTTCTATTTTTGTCTTTATAACAGCTCTAGGCTTTGGCGAAGCAGCTTTTTCCCCAGGTTTGGAATCCTTAGTAGTCTTGGAAACTAATTTTTTGCCATCTTTTCCCTTTACATCCTCATGCTTTGAAGTCTTATTAACAGTAGTTCTATTGGTGGATGCATGGCCAGATGCTCCTAATCCATCAGATTTCATTTTATCCTGATTAGTGGAAGAATCTCCCCAGCAATCTTTCTTGCCGTGTTGTGCCCAGGAATTATTCCTTATACCAACAGATGCAGTAGTAGTTTTATTTAGCTAGGAAAAAAAATGGCATCAGAAAAAACTCAAACAAAACATTTATCACACCATACTATCCATAATCTGTAATTTCTGAAACACATCTACTTTTAAAGTAGTACACGAATCTAAAGCAACAAGATTGAACATAGAAATAAATTTATATATATATCATGTATATATACACACACACACACACATATTTTAGCTCATTTTGCTGGCTTTCAATAAAATTAAGGTACTGCTCTATGTAGAGAAGACAGAAATATCTGAGTTTTACTTTTACTTTGGACAAATTACTCTGTCATATTTACTTACTCATATTATTAGTGTCTGCTTAAGTAAGAAAATTTTTATGAGTTATATGTGCATATTTTCCAAAAAGGAATAAAGACTATGCATTATTACAAACATAAAGGCAAAAATTATTTTACAACACATGATGTTTTTAACCATTAACAACAGTGTATCCATACAGAAATGACAGTGTTTATTTTCTCAGGTAAAGAGGAACTCAGACATGGAGAATTAAGTGCATGAAAGGGAATCTTTGTGATATCAGTGTCATTGCAATGTATGCAAGACAGTCAAATCATGTGAAACCCACACTGGTTTTTTACCAATTAATAATGTAGTTTTGAGTGTGAGTTTCAATAGAAGAGTTGTTGAGGGCACTAAAAATTATTTTTCAGAGCAGGGAGTGTAAAAGACTGTGAGTTGTGGTGGCTTGTAATAATAGTAGAGATTCATTAGCTCAGTAGCAAACCATTTGCTCTGGCAAACAGATGAGTTTCATTATGTAGCACGAGAGGAATGTGAGATTCTGAACACAAATTCCTGCCTTTTATTTGAGCTTATCTGTTTGAAAATGTCACAGGACACAGTCTGAGTCCTAAGATGTTTCTAGTAATTGACATTACTGATTCTGCAGAAACAGTTTACAAGAAAATACAGATTTTTCAAGAACAAGTGTCATTAAGCAATATGGAAAATGATTACTAATTTAAAACAAATAATGAAAATAGTATTGTTTGCAATTATCTGAATGTTGTCAATGTTTGGATATAAATGTTTACCTGAGAACTGGTGAATACAGGTTTTTTGCCAAGTCTTCGGTCATCACCCTTGTCAAATGCAGCTGTAAAAGGAACAAGCAGTGTCTTCACTACTTGGCAGGAAAGAAGGGGGACAGAAATCAAGCCAGCCTACTCAGTTAACATCATGTGAAATCAGAAGGCACTTCTTTAGGTCCTGTCATTATTCTAGAAAGGCTAATTTTGGTGACATGGCAAATGTTAAGTGGAAATACATGGTTTTATGTTTGGAACAAAAAATGTGGGATTGGTAATGACATCACATGGCCATAAGCAAGTTACTTAACTCTTCTGTTTCCCCATGTCCATAGTAAGACTTTTGTTTATCCAAGCTCAATTCTTTTAAAGCTAGCAGTGCACTGAGACCTTTGAGAGTGTACGAAATTTACAAAATATACCTTCAAATTTAGAGTACTAATGGCTTTTAAGTGTATTGTTAATTCTAAGGTATTTGTTTATACTATATAAAGAAAAGATGAATTACATTAAAGTAAATGATATTAGTTTTCAAAATTGGCAAAGCCAAAACACTTAAATGTACAAACTAAGGTCATAGTGCCTCTTTAGATAGCATGCAGCATAATGTCATGAGAATTATCCCTGTGATTGTCATGTGGAGTTTTCAGGCAGTGAATGCCTTTTTTTTTAATCTGATGTACTCTGGGAGGAAAGCAGTTTTCAACAAAGCTTTTAAATCAATTGCACTTGTAGAATACGAAAGGGATATTTATAGACACTGTACAGACCCAGAATCAATAGGTTTCATTTATGTCTGTATTCATATTTCAGCCGGAAAAAAGGTTTTGCAAAAAATATATTAAAAATTCAGGCATTCAGTGCCTCATGTCCTGATGTACTATACATGGAAACATTTTTCGTATGTGTAATACAAGAATTCTATTGAATTCTTGTTAAAAATACTAAAAATAATTTTTATATAGGTCTCCAAAAATCACACAAAAGGTATGCTGAAAATGGCACCCCAGGGATCTAATCCTTTTTCTAGCAGTGACTCTGCACATTAATACATACCAATATATTAAGACAAAATCCATATAAACTTGTGCCTAAGAAAACACAGGACAGGTTGTAAATGAAAAAAAGACAGTATCATCTCTCTTATTTTGGCACTTTTCCTCCTCTGTTATAGCCTTCTAAACCTATATAGGCTAAATTTCTAGGAGAAAAGCCACCACCAGAAATCTTTCAGATGAAAGTTGATCTAAGTTATCCTAGACATATTTCACCTGAGGATTAAAATTTATCTACCAATATTGTACGATCGCTTTGTCTGTAATTAAAACCAGATAATTCATGCAAATACTTCAGCCTTTTCATACATAAAATGTATGCAACTTCCGCTAGTATTTAACCTAAAAGAAAACTATTTTTGGCAAGATGAAGTTTGGACAACTAAGACACACCTAGATTTTAAATATTTTTTTTGTATTGAAAGCACTAATGTAAAGTAGCCAAAACATCATTCACAATAGAGACATGATCATCTTAAAAGTAAACCACCCCAAATCAGAACAACCCACCCTTTTTTCTAAAGCCAACTCCTCTGCTGCTGAAGGATTTTATAACCAAGAAAGAAATTCCAACCCTGTTTTACAGAGTAGTGAGATATTATTTGACTACATCCCTAAATCACGCTTAGAAAGACTGTCACTGCATCTTTCAGCATGTAATTGTAGAATAAAATTTTCATCTACCTCTAGGCATAAACATTTTTATAACTATTATATCCTAGCTACTGATGTCTTTAACAGAAAGGATATAAAATTGTTTACTTCTGCTTTGAATCAAAAGTGATTTGAATTCAGAGAAGTATTTAACATTCTTTTCTTTTACAACATTGTACTGTCAAAGCTAATATTAAACCATAACCTGAACTCCATCATCAGTTCCACATCCTCACAATACTCGTGTACTTCAAAACAAAGGAGCGTTCAGAACAAAAACTCCTTTTTGTAGGAAGCGCTGTCTGTTAAAATGTTGAGAGCACACCATGCAGCTCCTCAGGGGCTCTCTGCAGCAGCACACACAAGATCACAATGCCAATCAGCCCAGGAGCCCAGCTATCTGCATTTGCTCATGCTGCACAGGATGAGCATTATGCAAGAGACGAGCAATAGCTAAACATCATGGGGAAACGATAAAGGACAGAAGCGGAATTCATGGAACGGATAATCTGCTTTGTGCAAATTTAATTCATCCACAGCTCTTATCTCCTTAAAAATGAGGCAGATCAGGTTTTTAATCCTACTGCAGTGTTTTCAGTAATTTAGAGTAGCTGTAAATAAGAATAGAATCCATCTACATGATGGTGGGGGTGGGGGTTTTCTATCATATATACTCCTAAAAAGAAAAGCAGTCTTCACAGAAAATGACTTACTGATTCCCATGTTTGAAACTAGCTAAGCATGCCATCATGCTTCTATTCTAAAACACCACTTCAAAACACAAAGCAGCACAAATTTTGCTTTAATCTGTATCAGCCTCCACAATTACATCTGCATTGTATCCGGCAAACAGCTGGCTAAAAAAAATCTAATGCCATTTGATGCCAGACATACCTGCTTGTATTTTCTGTTGATGGTCTGGCCTCATCAGCTTCCAGCCTTCTGTGTGACGAACAGCATAAAAAGACTGAACCAGGAAGACCCAGAGCTTATCACGCAGCGCCTGGATCTTGCACGTAAAACCCTGTGTTCAAGTAACAAATCAGCAGCTGGCAAGGGGCATATTGTCATAGCAACCAGTCATTATTCCTTTCAGAATCTACTTACTCCCTAAGCTAGATCAATGATGTCATCACTTATATTTTATAACGGTCTGTTGGATGGAGATGCTGTTTTTGAAGGATTATTGCCCACCACAGTGATTTTTTCTGTACTTTAAAACCTACAAATTACAGCACTAGTAAACACTACATTGCTCTCATTGCTCTTTTTTTTCATTTTCTTGTTTTTTTTTTAATGAACCCCATAATAGCTCTTCACTGTCAGCTGTGTCACAACAAGGTCAAATACTCCAGGGAAAAATAATGTATTTGATTAAATTTTCATTGCTTTGACCAAGTAAATCTACAATAGCACCAGATTGCAGTAATTAATTTTTCATTTATTTTTTATTCTTTGTCATACTATTTATGAATTACTCCCAGAATTACAGTCAACCACAGCTTAAATGTTGTTATTTAGATTGTGTGAATATACATGGGATGTTACATACATGGAGCCTGACACCTCCACCCAATCCAAAACATACACACTGGATTAAGTGCTTTAGAGGACAGTTTTAAACAAAAGCAAATGTACCTGTGACCTTCATAAAAAGGGGGGGGAGATATTTAGGGAGGAAGAGAATAAGCTCTCTTCCCCTGTTAAGTTTTAGGTAATGCAGTATTTTGGTAAGTTTTTTTCTTATCACAAATTTAAAGTGATAGTAAAGATCAATAGGGCAGTGTTGCCCACAGGACTTATATTTTCAGTAGTACACTGGAATTTTTTGATTGTCAGGATGGGGTTTCTCTTTAAAGTAAACAAATGCCTACACTTTCTGTACTTCCAAAAGAACCCTGGATTTATGCAGATGCTTTTCGGTATGACCCCAGTTGCACAACTGAGCCATCTGAGCTCACACCATATCACCTGATTTGGACCATGACATGAAACAGTATCAGAACAGTTTTTCTACAAACACTGCACATTGAAGCACCTACCATCTCCTTCTCATTTGCAGAGTCCAACAACATATCCACTGCTACAAGAAGAAAGCAGCTATTTTCATTATTAATGCTTTTTTCAATTGCATTGAAAATTAGTTCTAGAAGGTCAGGTTTGCTGCTCATTGCCTGTGCCTGAGGAAACAACAAAAGGCAGTCGTTTAAAACAAAAGCATGTACTTTGTATGCAAAAGCACTACTGAGCAGAGAGGATCTGCTATCAAGCTGTGCAGGAGGTATTCCAAAGCTGAGCATCTTCTTTTGTATCCATTCCATAACCCAACCCCTCTCCAGGCCTCCAGCAAATTATCCTGAGGCCTCGCTCATTAACAGAAATTTTAGGAACAAGCACACCGATGAATTTACAGTCCCATGCAACTCTGGATCTAAAGGCAAAATTTTTTAACGTTCCCCTATTTATTTTTTTCACTCTTCTGTACATATTAAGAAACATATTTCATGGGAGAAATGAACTGGCTGGATGACTAGGTATGTTCTCACCAGAACCTGCAGTATCGTCACATTTGTGCAACTCACAACACAAATCAGTAGAAGTTTGAGTACACTGCTCATACTCATGATCTTGTAAATCCATGCTTTTATTCCAGGGGTCTGAAAGCTTTCTCAAAGGTGATAGCTGTACTTTTTGCAACACAGAAACTGTCCCACTAAAGCAGGTGGAACTTTTGCTTAACTGAAGCACATAACCTGAATGCAGTATTAGCCCTATCAAAGTATATATGTGCTTTAAAACAAACCTGAAAAAACCCACCCTCCAAAAATCTTAGCACTGCCCAAGTTTTTTTTTTTAAATTTTCCACAGAATTGTACTTCAAAGCAAAAGCTGAAACTATTTTGGTAATTTAGCAGCCTGAAGTTCCCAAAATGGGATATAATTCAATTTATTTGGAAGTATATAATAATTTGAGGACACTTTTACCTGCAACAAAACAGAGAAACCTTCACTTTGTACTACGTGTAGGAAATTTGCAACAATAAACGTTACACATTCCTCCTGCAGCCGGGATGCCACAGCCACAGCTGTCTCTGTCCATTTCACCCGGGGAAGGCTATTGATCAGCCGGTCACTCTCCATCAAACGGGAAGCAGCATTCTTGTGGTTCTTGAAACAGAAACAGAAATTAGCCTGTTGCCAAGCAATTACCTATAGAATTGCTGATTGTAAAGTAGCTTCTGTCCGGTTACTGAACTTTCACACAGGGATCCAATCTAGTAATTATTTCCCTTATTTAAATAAATGTTGGGGTTTATAATTCTTAATATTAAATGTGCCTTTGAAACTAAAGCAGAAAAAGAAGTCTCTATTGGTTCTGTATTGCCTGAAGTTAGGTAGTAAAGTTTTCAATAGCTTTTATTATACTTTTTCAACTGTGTCATTACATACTGCAGTCCTGAAGAAAATAAGGCAAATGTTAGCTGGAGAAGCTGGATAGAGAAAAACTTCATAGGTCACTGAAAGATATAATAAATTCTTGAATAAAACTGCTAAGTTGAGGTTTTAGGTGAGTGTGGATGGCCTAGAATTTGGGATAGAGAGCAAACTTTTTCGTAATTATGAATCCTTTTGCTTTATTTAAAGGAGTAAGACAACAAATATTTGTCTTCCCAGACGGAGTTTTAACTGAACTTACCCTCTTTATTGTCCGAAGTTTCTCAAAGAAAAGTAATGTGTTATGTTTCTAGTCACATTTCAAACATGCAAGCAGATATGCTAATATTTATTACCCTGGTCTGTGCCTTTGGTTTTTTCATGCATTGCATCAGCACAGTACCTGAGGGCAACTTCGACTGGCTAACACATGACTTGAAAAGAACTTGGAATTTATTGCTAGCCACATTAGAATGGCCTGAAAGCTCTATTCAATGTGACCTAGCAGGACACTGATAAATTATGCAGTAACACTTGAAAAAGCAACAATTCAGATAAATATTTGCCACAAAACCCCCTATTGCAAATTCAGATCACAATCACATTTGTCCTATGCAAGTTATAAAGCAGGGAATACCTTGCTTTGTGCATATTATAGGTAGAAAATAAAATCTGACCATCCATTGTTAAAATATATTTTTAAAATTATTTTACTCATCTCTGGGCAAACTCAGTTTGCTTCTCTGCAGATCACGTAAATTAAGAATTACATATATGCTTATGGTTTGATTTGGCTCCCACTGGACTCAATTACAAGCTTTTTGAATTGTCTGGAATTCAACCCCTGCTCACAAGGCAATAAGCAATTACTCCCATTAGACACTTCCAGTGAAATACAAAATGCCTTCATTGACTTCTAATTAAATCAGCACTTTGTAGAAGTGGTGATAACTGAATTTTACTTCTCTTCTCGTACTTTTTTCCTAACCATTTTAAAGTGGAGTCCACTCTAATTATCTAAAAACCCAGTAATTTTCTTGCATGAAGTTGAAATATCAGGGATAGGTACACATAGAGCACCTGGACAGTGCTTGAAATGGCACTCCCATTTTAATGTTTCTGTGTTCATCATTGTGGCTTCCCAGGGATTTTCCCATCAGCAATCTCCTTTTCTTTGCACCTTTTTTTTCCTCTAAAGAGCTGTCACATTAACTAGGTTTTACATTTCCAGCATGGGTAAATGAAAGGATCAGCAGAGTTATACTGTTCAACTGGGTGTGATTGTTAAAGTTTCACAGCAGAGAAATCTAGCAGCAGAGAAGACAGACTGTAAATTATACAGTAGCCCCTGCAAAATTAATGTCAGATCTTTTCTTCATCCCTCAAGCAGCCTTGAAACATTTTTGCAGATTGTGAAAAACTCCCCTGGGAATTCCACAAGTTTTTGGAATGGGTGTCTTGAACGCTGAAATGAATGCTCACCAGAACCGTTCTCTGGGCAGAGGAGGTTTGTGCTTTATTGTTTAACTTTGCAACTCTAGATGCTTTCAAGACTCCAGTCCATGAATAACCAGTGAATCTTGCAAAGACACACCCACATAAATTTTAAATTGTTAATATGGGAACTAAAACCCACTTTAGTCCAAACTGCAAAAACCTTCCAGAGAAGCTGGGCACAAAAAGGGGCAGTACCAGTGCCATGTTCTGCAAATGCTGGTACCACATGTATTTCAACACAAACTGTAACCATAGCATCTTTATATACTAGAATAAGCAGAGGGGAAGGAAGGAAGGCCTGAACATTTACCTTTCAACTGTCCCAGTAATGTTGCACAAGGGCCTAGAGAAGAACCTACAACTGTGTCTACGTGCACTCATAGCTACAGTACACATTGTGGTAGTCTGGAGTAGGAGATGGGTGGTGGTTTAACTATGAACAGCTGTAGATCAGAATGAACTGATCTGTATCTGAAAATGTTGCTTAAAACTTCTCCGATTTTATACAATGTATGATACACATTGCTATGTGTATGTTCTAGGAACAGCTCAATATACTGATCTAATTTAGTGGCAGAAGACCCGGCATCTTGAGATACTCTTGAGGTATTATAGGTGGTGTCTTTATTTTGTTAGATGTACGCATTGTGGTAGAACTGTTCAGGTTTTATAACTGGATATTCTCAAGCTTCTCTTGATCACAGAATCACAGCTGAGCTGGAAGGTACCCTCAAGGATCATTGAGTCCAACTCCTGGCCCTGCACAGCACCATCCTCAAGAGTCACACCATGTCCCTGAGTGCATTGTCCAAACACTTCTTGACCTCTGCCAAGCTGGTGCTGTGCCCACTGGCCTGGAGAGCCTGTTCCAGTGCCCAGCTACCCTCTGGGTGAAGAACCTTTATCTAATATCCAACGTAAAGGCACATAGCTCTGAAATCTGCCATTTTTCAGGCTTTCACCTGAATATGCAAGTTGCAGCTGCCACTCATAGTGACCTGCTGACCTCAGCACTTGAAGTACTTAATCACAGAAGTCCTGAAAAAACCAAGAAGGCTTCAAAGCCCTTTCAGCAAGGGGTAGCTCTTGGCCAGTTGCAAGAATGCAACTCTTGAACCGAGGGTGTGTTTGACAGTGTGCATGGCTGTACTGTAGCTATTTAGTTTGGGTAACACAGTAACAAAGACATGGGGACAAGGACTTCAGCATGAGATTATGAGATGTCACATATTTAGCTGTCTGCTGTGTGCTAGAACCAAAATCATGTTGTGAATGTTACCTGAGCTAGTTAGATTAAATTTTGTCTGTGACAATCCAGATTACAGCTACATATACAGACACTCATGTTTGGCAGCAGCTGTACAGATTTACGTCTGTTTCTCCATACTTTTCATATATCTGTTACAATGTGTATTTAGAGGATGAATACTTGACCAAATTTCTGTTAACAGGTCTAGTTCAAAGTCACCTTAAGTCAGCTCTGAGCACAGTTTTATACAGAAATGTAATTAGAAAATGCTTATATTTAGGCAGGTCTAAATTGAAACAGTGTAAGTACCACAAAAAATGAAAGCTGAACTTTGCAGGGGACCAGTGTAGTACTGTTTTCTGAGAAGATATGGATACTATACTACTACTTCATTTATGTAAAGTCAGCCTGCCTGTAAACAAATAGCTTGTGATCCCTGATAGCCAGCGACCACCTGAGGTCTGAAAAAAAAGAAGTCAATTTTTTCCAAATTAGAATACAGGTAAAGATGAAAAGGCAATCACAAATGATGTATGCCACCATGTAACACAGAAATTGATACAGTGATTTCCTGTTCCTCACTATCCAAATACAAAATCACAGAATCATAGGGTGGCCTGGGTTGGAAGGGACCTTACAGATCATCTAATCCCAGCCTCCCTGCTGTGGGCAGGGACACTTTCCATGAGATCAGGTTTCTCAGAGCCTTATCCAATCTGGCCTTGAACACTTCCATAATGTTGCTTTATGATGTCACAGTTGTGTTTCATAAACACATTTGCTATTATTATGGTGGACTTGGATGTGATGATCACTGGACTGTGTGTCATGAAGCATAACAATGACATCTCACATCAAAACAGTTTTGAAAATTGTTATTTTAATTGAAACTTTTACATAGTATAAATGTACTACAGATTAAAGATACTGTATTTATTATCCCTTAAATTAAATTGTACAGCTAAATAAGGAAAAAATTTACATTGCTCTATTTTTATACAAAGCACACTACTTACCAAAGAGTTAATCAACATAACAAGACAATTGTTCTGAAGTTCAGTAGGTAAATTGGCAAAGCTTTTCTCTGAAAAACATCTTGCAAAATGTTTTCCTACCCATCTGTTGAAAAGAGAGCCATTCTTAGGTAAGGAAGATGAAAAATGTTCTATCTTCACTTGTTAGCATAAGTGATACCTCTAAAGTATTGTGAAGAAAAAACATGCTTAAAATGTAAACATTCCATGTGCTAAAATAAACCCTATACTGCAAAATAAAATTATTTCAACAGAAAACAGGTAAACTAAAAATAAGCAGTAATTTATTTTATTTTACTTACTTCATGCAAGCAGCATATAGGTTTTCCACTCCCAATGAATGAGCAATAGCCATGCATTCTAGTACAGGTTGCTGTTTGCCAGGAACAGGCTAGAAAAATTATCACAATTATTGTACATTTTGATTTAAAGAAACCATACAGAAGTACAAAATCTTCAGTTCAAACAGAAGTAATATAAGCTGCCATGATATTTAAGTTTCTTTGCCTTTATGCAGTCATCTATTTCCACGTATCAGTGAGGTAGGATTCAGCTTCATGAGCCTAATGCATGAAAATGCTCAACTCTAAGCAGGTGTTTGTTTTTAAACCAATTTTAACTGAAGAGACATTTTTTCCTATATATATGCCCATGAAACAAGATATGCAAATATACAGCATTTTCATATACCCACCAAGAACAGTTACATTTACAATAGCACATATTAAACTATATCCAGTGTAATTTAATACATTGAATTAATCATGTGGAATACTGCTTTTAATCAGTTGGGGTTTCCAAGTGTCTATAAATAGGTGGATGATAGCACAGGCCTTACTCCCACCATCAACCCCAGATTCATACCTAAGAACAGGGACTGCTGACTTCAGCCAACACCTTGATTACGTAGTTCTTACATACCCTGTCACTAAGAATTAGTGTGAAGTAACAGATTTGCAATTCTCAGGCTCTATAGCTCATGAAGTAGCCTGAGAAGTGACATACCTTTTGGAAAAAATTGCAGTAATCTCTTTTCAAAATGTAGATAGCCACTTCTTTTAGCCCATCCAGCCCATACATATCTGCAATGCCCAACATGCGACTAGAAGAGAAAGCAGTGGTGACAGGAATCAAAAACTCCTTGTGATATCTGCATTTTCCTTACAGGACAATTTACATGCTAACTTCACCTCTTTGTTCAGTCAGAACTTACTGCAGAAAGAGACTGATAACCAAGTGTGACACCTGCCAAAGAATAATCTTCAAAACAGAAATGTATATTGGCCTGTATAAAAACAAGCCTCAGTCACTAGCTGAGAAGCTTTTTAGAAGACTCTCAGTTTCTCTATTTTAAGGAGAGCAAATGAAAAAAATATTTGTGCCAGCAGAGTTTTTGAATTTTTTAGGTTTTTTTCCAAAGGTTACATAAAATATTATTGATGACATTCTTAAAAAGCAAAGTGAGCAAACAGTTAATTATTTTATATAATAATCAATACCTTAATTTTATTTTCTATATCAATTCGTTAGCTAAACATTGATATTGGGACATTATAAACAATTCCATATTTTTAGGAAATTGCAGCGTTTTAATGTTTAGTGGCAGAGTTCATCATCTAATATATAAATGGTTTCAGAGAATAATTCACAAATTTCAGAATTTACTTCACTAATACAGGATTATGTATAAAACTGTGACTAAAAACTATCCCATAAGAAAATGCCAACATTTACACTGGTTCCTATATAGCATCTTCCATGATATCTTTCATGGATCTAAGACTAGCTACTTAGCCCTCTCATCACCTCAAGTGATTATTCAGAAATAAATTAAAAATATTCACTGTTATATACTATCACACATTGTACATATTATTCTGAAAACTAAAGGAAGGTACAGGCAAATTGGGAATTATTTTGGTATAAATCATATTTCTGTTTTTCACTCTCCTCATAGAGTATTCCAAAAACAGCTGGCACACCTTTTTGAGTAGCTGTCAGATAAAAGAGATTTCTTCAACAGCTTTAGTTTTGGAATTTTCCTTTTGACTTTTAACTGAGAAAATATAGAACAAGCAAACAAGCACAAACTAAAATTAAAGAATAATAAAATTTGACATATACCCAACATCAACTTCATCTGGGAAGTCCAAAATAGCTCCATATATAAAATGCAAGACGACATTCATTTCCGCATGGCTTATGCTGCAGAAAAGAATGAAAAAATACAAATGAAAACATGCCCATAATAAAATGCATCACATTTCTTAGCCAAAGGAGTTGGTCGAAAAGCTGGTACCTCATCCAGCTGCTCTGTGAATGGAAGGCAAATGATCTGATAAAATTAAAGCAATAAGATTTTGCAATGCAAAAGTATCTAAATGGCCTACCTTTGGGGTGAATTTAGCTATTCAACAGATTTGCTGAAACTTTCAAATACTTAAATCTTTAAAAATAAGTAATAAGCAGACTAATACTAATAACTATATTGTTTATACTGATAATATGGAAGAAGGATTTTTTTCATCATTGCCAAGCTCTTTACTAGCAATAAGTCAACTATTAGGTAACTATATCTTTTTAAATTATTTTATTATAATTAATCTAAGTATTTTATGATATATTCCTGTTTTTGCAACACTAAAAATACATTTAGTAGTTTTATAACAATGCTGAGAAGTTACACAGAGTATTTAGAAAGTCTTTATTCAGCTTAAAAAAGCATATTCAGATTGAGTGTTTGCATCCTTTCGCAGTCCCAGCATCTTAATGCAGGAAGGCACAGAATGCGTAATGACAGACATGATCTGAGCAGCACTTTCCTTGCTCTGCTTGTGCAAACACATTTTTGTGTGCAATCTTCAGGACCCACAAGTGCTGAGTGCATTAGTGTAAATGGAATAGTGTCATGCAGAGCTAAGACCCTTTAATACATTAGACATGTTTAAGCAATTGACACTGATGACTAAAAACAAAAGGAAAAAATCCAGCATTGCAACATGCAAGGAAGCAAAATCAGCACAGCTGTCTCCCCGTATATCAGTACACACAACAGCCGTAAAGTCAGTGAGGAGTTTCCCCACAGTCTTGACAGCTGTTACCTTAAGCAGAATTTTCATTATTTCAGAGAGAGCCATTATTTCAGAGAGAGCCATATGCACCTCATTTAAAAGTGTTGTAAAAGCACAGAAACCAGCACTAAGCAGAAAAGTAAACTGGAAAAGGTAAAATTATGGATATGACTCATAATAACAGAAATTATGAGATATTGTCATGAGAATAGTCTCATATAAAGATTCAGTACTCCTCAGGAGAATGCCTCTACTGAAAAATAAGGATGAAAATTTCTTAAACCCCAGAGAAATCAATTACAGAGAGAGAAGTGTAAACACCAGAGTAATTGGTGACTATCAGTCTGTAAAACACCATAAAAACTAAGGACTAAATTAAATTGCAAGTATATTGTTTTATAAGGATTTGGAAGTTAATAACCAAATCAACAGATAACCTTTCTGATTTTGCAGCAGTATTATTACACTGACAGAAAACTAAAATGAACATTTAAGAAAGTATCACTTGGCCAAGTGATTTTACATTGACACAAAGCAATTACATTTTGCAGCACTGCAAGGTACACAGTTCTTTCTGAAGAAAACTGAGTCAACCAACATCATGTGTGAAATAAAAAGCTAACATGGACATGGATCAGTACTCCTTTGCTTTTAAAGGAAATTGAATGTATTTCAATACAGTTTTCTGATACTGAAAAGAAGTAACCTGGCAGTCCCCAGCTTATCTATAAAGCCTTAAGCATTCATCCTACAGTGACAGCTCCATAATTCTCACACAGAAAGCCATGGTGAACAAGCACAGTATATAAAACAGCTTTTGTATATGCTGCTGGAATATCATAATTTAACACTATTTAGGAAATGTTATTTGTCTTTACATTGTAAATATACTTATTGTACTAATAAGTATGAAAATTACATTGTTCAGACACTCACAGTATTTTCCATGACATGTACAACAAGAAGTGAAAGAAATCTCAAGTAGATTGTAAATATTAAAACATACTCTACACAAAAGGATTAGTGCCCTTCTGCTGAGGAAAAAGACTTCTGAATCATCTGACAATATTAACAAATACACTACACATAGAGTTTCATCCTGAAGTCAAAACAATACTCAGGAAATGTATCAGGCTGGAGAAAAGTGTCAAGGCATATTAATCTTCAGTGCTCTGTACACAGCACAGTTGTTACATATTTGCAGTGATTGTAAATTGCCTACCTTTGCTCCCACACGACTTGCAGAGACAACACTTACCCTTGAAGAGTGATGTGCTCTTGGGAGCTCTCTGCCCAGCTTCCACTCAGCATAGCAGCAAAGTAACTAGATCTGGCACATAAAATGGCCCTGAGAGAGAAAAAGTAAACATTATTCCACTACATACAGATATTCATGATGAGACTCTTTGATAACATTGACTTAAATCTTTGCCCTTTATGCATTAAGGTGTCAGCTGTGTACTGCATGCCTTTTCTTCCAGTATGTTTGGAATTTCAAAATATACTACAGAAAAAAACCAAACAGTACTCTATAAATTTTTTAGTTAAAGCTTGTTTTTATTATTTCTATGAGATTCACACAGAGGACATCTATTACCACAAGCATCTTCCTTTTATATAAAATCTCACATTTATTTCTCCTGTTTTATGTACCAAATAAGAGTAAATAACCCTGTTTATACAGCCCCATTATAAATAATTATCTCCTGAACATCTTAAATTCTTCTTGTATTACAAAACGTGCATTTGTCAAAATGACAAGTATGTAATTCTTGTATTCAGAATTTGCTACCCACTAAAAGTCAAACAAAACTTGATATTAACACATGCTGGGACAATATGATGTGTTTTTACAACAAGAGCTATCATTTATGTCTGTTTACACTTACTACCCTTCTATATTTAAAAGGCATAACTGGCTGTAACGGGGCTAATTCAATTTACTACTACTTCCACAGAAGAAAATAAAGAAACCCCAGAGCTGCAGTCCGTGTAGCTCAGTATCTCTACCAGTATCAGTCTCAAAACATCAGGTAACAAGACCTTTGTAACAAGAGCTCTTAAGGTGGAAGTGCAGTGGCAGAGAGGAAGACAAGATAGTGGATGAAAACTGCTTTATGATCTCAGTTTTCCAGATCCACACCAGTTATAGTGTTAGCCTTTATGTATCTTATCTGGCTTAGTGCAGCCACAGATTATATTCTCATACATGGAATTTTTATGACACTTTCTAAGCTTCCTATTATTTATAAAATTAGGTTATGCCATGTGTTTTCTGTAGCAGAAAAAGCAAAATGTTATACTAGGCATGAGAATCCTTTCTGTTACATGAATTTGCTGTCTCTTAAAATGATTCTGAGTGCTCTCACTTTGCGTAGGAAGAAGCATGAAGAATACTATTTATGGTCTCTTTTCTAGTCATTATATATTCTGTATTCTCTCATCTCTCTTCCCTTCTCCTGCTTCAGAAGTCTCAATACTTTAAATTAGAAACTTCTGGCACATTCCTCCTGTGAGTCATCCAGCAAACATAATAACAACAAAGCTTTTACTGAATGTTTCATATCTCAGTGAAATACATCCACATGTAAATAGGTATTACATCCTAACTTGAACTATATGAAATTCTGGGTAAACACACAATCTTTTTTTATAAGATACAATAACACAATATCATAGAGATATCGAATATACTTATCTCCAGTTTTTTATTCTGTTCCAAATAAATTTTAGTAATGAACAGTGATCAATCAACTTCAAGGGCAGAGTTACAGCAGATATTTCAAAGACTTATTTTAAATAAGACAGGTACCCAGCAGAATATGGACAAGTATGCAGCACCTAAATTTAAATTTTATCAGCATATATTTAAAAAATATATAGAGATAACAAATTATTTTGAAAGAACTTTATCTGTGCTTTCCTACAGTGCTGGTTAGTGCCAGTTTTATTACAAAACAGATCTGACTTGCTTCATGCAGAGCTCTGTAAGAATACAACATTACGAAGACATAGACCAGCAACACTGAAGTCTATTGGAAGTTCACAGGACTTGGTGAGAAAGTAAGGAATACTGACACAAGGGGTGGGAGACTGTGGAGGCCTAACCTGTTTCCTGCTGGAGAACTTAAAAAAAAAAACCCTTAGAGTAAGTAAATCATTCTGGTGCTTTCCCTACAGTTGAAAATTCCATTGCCGTTTTAGCTCCTACTGTTCACATGACACAGTGCTAAAATGAGCTCAAGTCCTGTGCCTGGTTCAGAACATCCTTGTTTTCTCTATGATTTACTGCCATATTTTTTGATGCAAGTTGAGCTAGATACATAGCTCCAGGCAGTAAGTGGCCTAAATTAAAGAAACGGATAGAAACTCTTTGTTGCACTATTTTTTCTGCATTAAAGCATTTGTTTCTCAAACTTCTGTATCTCAGAATATATAATGTAGACCAGAAGAAACAAACATTCTTTACTTCACTGAAAATGTAGTATATATCCAAATTCCATTATTTTAAAAAATAAAATACCCACACACACTATGATGACATATCTTCTATAAAGATATTGTCATGTCAGTAATAAACTGCTGCCCACTGCAGTTTTGTGTTGAGAAATTACTAAAAGTAATGGACGGTTTTTATAGTCCCTCTCAGTTGCTTATATACTCAAAGGGAACAAAATACAGGCTGCCTAGTTTGCTATCTCAAATGCAAACAAACTTGTATCAAAGGTACAAGGAATGGTAGTGACACTTTGCTTTCCCAAGCCACAGGAGTACGACTAGCCAAAGTTCTTAAACAGTCTTGGACTTTACACCTAGGAAAGGCTCCTGACAATCTTTACATCTACATAACTGAAGTAATGAAAGTAAACTCAGATTTTACTGAGAATGTACAGATTCTGAAGAACAGAAACAAAAATTACTACTCCAGAAATTTTCTGCCTGTATGGAAGTTTTATTCAGCATTAATAACTGAATAGTTTATTAGCAGGTTTTTTGTTTTCTTTACAGAGCACAGATTATTTTTTATTATCTTGTATTTCATTTATATATAAAGTTAGCAAAAGAATCTACAAGTATTTCTATGAGTATATACTCAGTATGTGAGTTTACAGTAGAAATCTTAGAAGTGCTAAAAGTGCAGTTGTTTTCAAAATAGTTGCTGTTGATGATAAATTATATTCATTAGTATCAAAGTACAGCCACTCCACACATAAGACCTAAAAGCTGTAACTGCTAGGGAACAGCAGCAGCAATAACCTCCGACAGATACACAGTAACAGCAGCATTTTATACCAGATAGTTATTGATTGAAAAACCTTTTACTGTAAATACTTATGTACCTGTGAGCTTGAAAATCTTTGCCTTCTATGCAAATATTAATATCTGGACAACAGCACTTCTTGTAGAGCATCAATAAGTCTTCTCCTAATACAGATGCAGTTTCTACTTTGGAATTATCTGCATACAGAGAGAAAAAGCTGTTTTCACTTTGTCAGGTGTACAAGAGACTATTGACAGCGCACAGACAAAATATTTGAAAATCATCTGAAATAATTAGATTTTTTATTATTGCATATTCAAACTAGGCTTTTCCTTGAAAGGTTTTCCAAACCTTGCTTTTTACTTCTTATTGACTTATCAGAAATTTGACCAATGCTCCCTATTTGGTATGTACAGAGGAAGGAAGTGCTACAGCTACTCTTCCATAAGATTATGCACCCAGTTAATTTTTTCCTGCAGAGATCCAGAACCTCTGCACTAAAGAAGAGCAGCCCTTGAGGAAGCTTGGGGTCATGCAGTGCTACAGGGCTTGCACCTGAACAGATCTGCTGCCTGAGCCCGTGTCACTGGCACAGCTGTAGCAGTCAGCACCTCTGGGGAAGCTGAAGTTAAACATTTCCTTGTATTATTCCATTCAGAGCTGTAGTATGGAGGATTCTGAAAGGTCCCAGAACCCTCATAAAACAAGAGTGGAGCTACTGCAATTTGCTAGGGAAGGAAAACAAGGGAGATACTGTGCTGTGTGGAAGTCCCACACGGTAAGGAGTGGAGCTCACTGTATTCCAGGGAAAAGATGGGACATGGCAACGACCATGCCTGATGCCTGGCAATTCCAGGTTTATTACACCACACGGTGGCTGGGAACTGTGTCTGCCTAACTTCTGCAGCAATTCATTTCTTCAAAGTGTGAGAGAATGAGGTGGGCCATAGAAAAGAATATCCATGCAAGCTGTGCTGTAACAATAATTTTAATTTTGCCTGCATTTTTACAGCTGTAGAAGTATTTTAACAATTATTTAAAAGACAGAAAGAAAAAAAAGGGTAATTCCAAACCTACCTGCAGTGGCTTTGTTTTCCTCAATACCAGACAGACAAACAACTTCCTTCTGTACAGCTCCACTTCGAGTATTCTGATCAACTGGTGTTCTTTTGCTTTGTCCAAGACAATTTACGTTTTTTTGAGTGTTCTGAAGAGTAGTAGTGTTGCTTTCATGTATTTTCATCATCAACAGCTCATCAATTTCTTTAATATTTATATCATATGAATATAGAATCCTAGAAGATGACACTAATTTTTACTCCCATAGTTTTTTAATTGAAGAAAACAAATTAAAAATTACAGTTTTTTCATCTAGCAAAATTCATGACCAGAAAACAGAGTTGGACTCTCCAGTGCTTAAAGAACCCAACCTTTTTAAAAAATGTATCTCTGGAAAACTTACGTCTGCAAATGCTTGAAAAGCATAAACAAGCACCACAAAGTCTCAAAATCTTCTAACATCAAGGTTACAGCAAAAAAAATCATAAAAATGGTATGGAGATATAAATGGAGAAACAAATTTTGATTTCAAAGGAAGCATTTAAAGCACAAAAATTTGCAGTTAAGATTACCCAAGAACTTTCCCTTTGCCCATATAGTAATTCCAGCTTCCCACTTTCCCATCTGTTTCACCAGCTTATTTTTGGCTCAGGATCTGGAAAGGCTAACAAAGCCTACAGTCTGTGACTGCAAAGATCTCATATTTATAGAAACATACTGCATTCCAGCACAGATAACTGTTTTATCCTTGGTTTCATACCATCTAGATGAAGTTAACAAAGTTTAACAGAAGAGCTACAGATCCTTTGGATGTAGCAGAAATACTCGGAAATCTGCTTTAGTCACTCATTCCATGGCAAAGAGGCTTTTTTGTTAATACTCAGAGAACAGTAATTTGACTGTGTTATTTGAAGATTATACTCTGAAGGGGCAGAGAAAACAGACAAAGAAATCATCTTCCTTCTTAAGTCCTGTATTTAAAGGATTAAGATAGGTAGAATTGTTTTTGTTTATGTGATACAGGTCCTCACCAGGAGAGAAGACCTTGCAAGAACTGTCACTTAAAGTTACATAGACAATACCAATACTAGGGAAAAAAAAAAGAAGAAAGATGCAACAATTTGCACTTGATCCCTACATCTTCACCAGATGTAAGCCAATACCACAATTACAAAAGTACACTGGTCACATACCAAACATAAAAAACTGCAGGAAGTTCCCTAGGAAGGGTTTGTTGAAAAAAAATTGCCATTGAACTTATTAGAGTAAATTTGTACTGGAACTTTATTATTCACCTTTCTGTTGCTACAGAGCTTTTGCATATTTAACATGTAAAGACAATACAAATTGACTTTGAGGGAGAAAGAAAATTAGCAGCAACAGATAGAATGTTTTGGCATAAATTAATTATTTTAATATTCTTATTTACTTTCTGCAGTAACTGAAAAACATCCATAGGGAATCTCATAAGCTAGGTAGTGAGGCAACAATCTCCTGGGAATGCTCAGGGTATTTTCAGAGAATCTACATCAGAAACCTCAGGAATGCAATTAATTTTATCACTAGGCTTCAGTCAATAAAAATGGTATCCTTAAAACAATGAGGAACTCAGTAAATAGAACAAATAAAGCGGCATTTTAAACCACAACTAAATAACTGGTTTCTAGATCTGAAAAAGTTAATTCTGTTTTAAATTTTTTCCTGTAAAAAGTCAAGAAACTTGGACTCTTTCAGTTAACAGTTAAATTCCAGTCACATTCCTGGATTTACTACTTCCAGAAATTCAGCAGGTTATCTTAGTATTAGAGTTCTGCTTAATACAGACTGTAAATTTACCACTTTGAAAAACTCATGGATGCATCCATCATTTTGCTTCATAGACAACAATAAAGATCTTGGCACATCTTTTAGAAATTTCCTTTTATCTCAGTAAATCCCATTAGATGTTTCCAGAATGCAAGATTCTGCAGTTTTCTAAAACCTGTTATAAAAAACTTTGCTTGGCAGCGCCCTGTATTTTATAGGCTCAATTCTAAAGCAGAGTGAAGTTTTCTAGACTGTGTCTCCTCCAGGGTAATAAATAGTGCCTTTCCACATGAATAAAAGCTAGGGAAATCTGGCATCCACAGGAAAATGCATAGCTTGGACCTTGGAGCTCAGATGGTTTAGTGATAATGTAAAACTATCTCTTCAAAGTAGTTGCTTTAAGAATCCAGGACCCTTACTGCAGAATTGCATTATGAATAATTTTTAAAAACAGTTCCAAACCTCTTGAGGAGGCATCATTCAATGTGCTATCCTAGTTTCATTATCTAAAGAGCAGAAGACAACAATTCTATGAAGTTATACATCTCTTCTTTAAGTCAGATAGAGGAATCATCTGAAGGGTGATCCCCAGAGCCTTCTCTTCTCCAAGCTGAACAACTCCAATTCTCTCAGCCGGTTTTCACAGGAGAGGTGCTCCAGCCCTCTGATCATCTTGGTTGCCCTCAACAGGACTCATTCCAATAGGTCCATGTTTTTATTATGTTGGGGCCCCAGAGCTGGACACAGCACTCCCGCAAGAGCAGAGCAGAGGGGCAGAGTCACCTGCTGGCCACGCTGTTTTGGATGCAGCCCAGGATAGGGTTGGTTTTCTGGGCTGTGAGTCCACATTGCTGGCTCATGCTGAGCATCTTGTCAGCCAACCAGAACTCTATGAGTGTGACCATCCAGCCAATTCCTTATCTACTGAATGGTCCCTCTGTCAAATCCAAGCCTCTCAAGCTGAGAGACAAGAATGTCATAATAACTAGATTAACAGCAAAGTATCTTCTGCACATGTGTGAAATATCATATTATAAAATTTAACTGAAATAGTTAACTACAATTAAATGCCAAAATGAAACCCAAATCTATTTACTTGAATTAATAAAAATAAAACTAACATAGGAAGCCTCTGAACTGCCTGCCCAGAGTTTTAATGCACCCATGTCTAGCAAACTCAACTCCAGCAAATAGTCTTATGTACTGCATTTAATCCTGGTAGACTTGCAAAAATATTTCAGTGATACACCTAAAGCAGTGCATCTTCATTGTTTAAGTTAGGCATTTCATATGCACAACTTCAACCTACCTTAACCACTTAAGATTCTTCCATTTCCCTTTAGATTTGTTAAAAGAACCGTCTGCTTGATTTTTGCAGTCAAGTTTTTTTAACTTAACTGATTTCTTGAGGTGTTTCAGTCAATTTCTTCTCATGAGATGCAACATCAACTGCTTTACTGCCTCACACAGGTGCTGATTAAATTTTCTAATTTCTTGTGAAAGGTATGCATTTCAGAATTTGATCCTTAAACAATCATGGGCCCAGTGAAAGGTTTCTACCCATTTCTAACAGATCGAATTTTTTTTTCCTTCAGGCATAAATCCATTGCATTAAGATATTATGTTTCCAAAGCATTACACCCCTACCGAATATATTGTTGACTTGACAGTTCAGCTTCTCAACTGCCTCTGAGAAACTGAGATTAGATATAAACATGGATCAAAAAAAATCCAGTAAGAAAAAAGACAAACTTATTGTTTCTATGTATGTGGAAAGGAGATAAGATTGCCATTGTAAGATACAAGCTTCATGTTGTTCATTACCTATTTCCCTCCTTAGCAAAATCTAATTCTTCTCAATGACCAACTTAGCTCATATTTAAAACCAAAAAAAAAATAACTTGGTGCTGTAGTGACAGAGACCAGAGAATATGGCTGCAAGAACAAATGTAGGAAAAAGTTAGAACACCTTAGGTATTTAAGACTAGTAGATTCCTCAGTCTCTTAACTTGGTACACAGTAATTTGTTGTCAACTTTCTCACTTCTCACTGTTCCACTAGAAATAACTTCTAACAGAGCATGTTAATTTCCACAATTCAGGATTGATTGTTTCACAACGTTTAAGACAGTTTCATCACATCTCCCATATTCCCACATTTGTAGGGCAAGGTTTGTTAATTTTAGTTGTTTTGGGAGGGATGATATTTTTCAGCTGTACTGCTGATTCCCTTATATCTTAATACAGGGAAAAGAATAGTTGTGCCAAAAAATCCACCTGCAAGTGCCACAAAAAGCCCTTTTAGCAGCTGATTTGTTTTCAAGTTCCATGAATCAGTCATTTAGAGAAGATGCTCCTTGCATGGTAGGCTACACCACATCAACAGGCGTGAGTGATAAAAGGGTAAGAGGGAAGGATCATATCAGAATAGTCTTTATAAACCACAAAATTTCAAGGACATGTGAGGCAGGCTATTCTTCTGAAATAAAGTGGTCTGCAACCATAACCCACTAGGGGGAATACACAAGCATAGATATTAAGGGTAGGATTGCTGAGGCATAAACATAAAGGAATTCAGTGTATATACACATAACTCAGGTTTGTTTCCTCCAAAACAGCCGTTATCCAATGGGGACTATGACAACCTACCAATCAGGAAGTAGAAACTCATAGACCATTTATTTAAAGAAATATTTCCCTTTTACACTACTTTGTAATCCAGTGTTATGGAACTCTAGCTGGGAATTGTATTTAAAGAACAAATATTCACAAACATTCTATTTGGTGTAACTCATTTATGAAAATCTCACATGCAAGAGAATATCAAGCTGGAAATAGTGCTGGGCCATCACCTTCTGTAGTGTCAGCGTGATGTGTAATTTTAACAGGTACTCCACCTTATGGCTTGGGGTTTTTTTCTCTGCACACAAAAAAGAATCTGATAGACACAAGCAACACTGAGTTTGCAGGAGGTGTGGCTAGGTGGCATATGAAATGGGAACATTCATTGCAGTTACTATAGCTGAAGATTTTTTACACAAAGGAAAGGTGTGCATACATAGATTCTACTAAAAGAAGTTATTGCCATCATGCTGTCTAGAGTTTTCCTTCTAGAAGGTTTCTGCCTGCACTGAAGCAAGATGTAGCATCCTTGTCCTGCCTGATACAGAATTCTACAAGCGTAACACGGTCGAAGCCTTGGCTGGTGTGCTTTGAATCAACTGCTGGTATTGCAAACTAACCCCTGTGGCAGTAAATGTCACAATGAATGACAATCGTATTCCTTTGTATTTGATTCTATTTATTGCTTTTTAACTGGATCTGACTGTCATTAGGTCCTTCTCTGTCCTTGTATCAAACCCCTCTCACAGAAATTTTAAGAGACAATATCTAGATTTTTATTGCTAAAGCAATATTTTTTCCAACTGCAAGAGTAAATAAAAAGCAGTTTGCCTCCCAGCAGGAAAGGGAGTAATGACCTAATCGTCTGTGACAGACAGTCATCCTTCAAGGATGCTAAGTTTCTCTTCTTGAGGCACACGGCAGAACCCTGCTTAGGCAGCCATCTCCAGCCATCAATGTACTTGCAACATTTGTCGAGTTGTGTCCTGAAGAATGACAGAAAGCTATTGGAGGGCAGAGTCAAAACTACATTGTTGTACTGCTGGCAACAGAAGAAAAAAACAAACCAGAAGAAACAGGCCTCAGAGCAGCAGTTGAATTACCGGGCAGGACCACCCAAAAAGGCCCTGCCCTTCTTTTTTCTCTCATTTATACATGTTTCTTAAGACAATCATGGATTGGTGTAAGTTTACAGGATAAAGACATGGTCAATCATCTTTCTCCGCCCCAGAGGAAAGGAATGAAAAACAATCTACAAGTTCAAAAAGATTTCGGCTAGTTAGGAAAACAAGGATTATGTTTATAGAAAACGCATGGGAACTTCTACTACAAAATTACAAACATGGAACCCTGCAAAAAGCAGGGCGACACTACATTAACTTAACCAGGCAAAAATGGAGGATGTGTAGTGTCTACAATATGGATGCTGCACGTCTGGTGACCAGAAGTTTCTTCCTGGTGTCCTCAGAAAGTTCAAGTGTACAGAGGGAAACAAAGCACGGCTTAGTTGCTCATCTACTTCATGCTGAGGCTATGCAGAAAGATCAGTGTGATGTTTGCTATGTCCTATCTCCTGCTCAGAAGAGGAGGCAAGAGGAGCTGCACAGCCTTCAGCACACAAGTGACACGTGGCCCACATCTCTCCTGAAGAAGAGAAACAGAGGCCCACAGGAAGTGCCTCACTGAGATGCAGGCCAGATACAGCTCATGAGAAAATAAAGTCCCCAAATCCCCATGGAAAAACAATTTTTACTCAGAAAAATAAAAGCAAAGTTGAATACAAACAGGAAAAGGAATGAGACCTTGTAATAGCTTTGATGAACTCTGCAATACTATTACTAATATTCCACTTCTCCATATATACAAGAAACCAGAGCTTTTGTAGAAGACAATAACTTTCTCTCAGAAGCTCAGCTGCAGCTACAGGTCTCTGTTACAACTCACCATGGCAGTTCTCATGCTCCAAGAACTAGGCTCGCTTCCAGTAAAACTAAAGCTGTAATTTAAGGCACTGTTTTGCACTTATGAAGATCTAATTAATTTGCATCTTAACAATAAGAAACCACTGAGATTTAACAGCCACTGATACTACTTGATCATCTGAACAATGGATTAGGCTCTTTTCAACCAATCCTTTCTTTGGTCCAAATGAGTTCACTGTTGTCAAACCTCAGTACATTCCATAAGTACAAATCTCCATATAATGGACCAGGTCAGAGGACTCAAAGGTGAAGTATCAAACAGCACTGAAGACTAAGTTAAGAAAAAGCAATTATCTTGCAAAGCATACTTCATACACAGCTTAGAAGATATGGGGAGGTTCATTTGAAGATTCTACACTCACTGTGAAAAGACACAAGGTCTACAATTAGTTAAGCTGAGTTGAAAGGTGTTTTCCAATACCATGCTTTTTAGAGAACATGCAGGACTCCAGACATCATTCCTTGCCTTACAGCAAACCCAGACAAAACTAAAAGCAAGTATCAGTGACATATTAAGTGCTTAGCAAGAGGAATACAATCCCCTGATATAACAGTGTATAAATAATTAAAATAATTTTTCAGAATAATTATTTAAAAAATAATTTGATTTTTAAAAGATTTGCATTATCATGCTTCTCCATAAAATTCTTCTGTAACACCACTTACATGAATGTGAAAAAAGTTAATGACATCTCAGCAACAATGGAATCAGGAAAAATACAAGACAAAACCCACACTGTTTTGTTCCTACCACTTGTTTTGCTAATGCTCCTACCAGGCTGTGTCAGTACCCCAACGAATGCCCATTAATCAACCTGCTCCACCACAAAGTTTCTATGTTTCAGATATTACTCTGCATTCAAAAAGTTCTCTTTCACAATTAGGTTGTGTTTCAAGCACTAAACTTTAAAACTGCAACATAATCCCGTTCCTGTTGACAACAATCTCAGGAGCCTGCAAGCACCATCCTGAATTTACGTGAAATCCCAGTGTGATATCTTCCTACCACTTTGCTACTGGGGCATTCCCTAAGTGTCGATCAGCTCTAACACAAGTTCTTTTCTAGGGAAAGTAGGTGGCACCACCACAGCTTTGTTAGAGAAGTTCTTTGAAAAAAGGATTAGAGGAACTTACAAGAAGGAGGATTGCAAGGTCTGGTGGCAGCACCAGCCAACACCCGTAACTCGCCTAAGCTTTGGAGCAAGACATGAGAGACGTTGCATATGGGAAAACAGCTGGCAGTGCAAAAACATGCTGGACCTTGCACGAGTCCCTGGGGAGTAGCCAGCCCACACACCTCCCTCGGGGATCCCAGTTCGCATCAAAGTTATGCTGCGTTTGGCCCAGCCCATGGTTCCTAGGACTTGAGAGATGTGTTTCCAAATGAATGCATTTTCATCCAACTTGCTGAAGTTCTAGATTCCTATACACGTAACTTCTAAAAATATGAGCTGAGAGCGCATTTTATTTGCTGTTTTCATCTGGGAATCTTGCTAAAAAGGGCTTCAGTAGGCACAGACAATCTCAAAGGATTTTTGCTGATTTTTTCTCTTTTTCTATACAAGTCCTCAACATACCATAAAAAACCACGCTAAGGTGGAAAATACAGCCATGTGCTACCAGCAGAAGGACAAAGGCAGAGGAAAATAAAGTTACAGAAAAGTATCCTGCAAACTCTGCATGAAGGCAGCGAGGATACTGCCTTGAACGGGAAAAGCTTTAAAACAGGTGCTGGCACTGGGAAAAAAGAAGAGGCAGGACACAAGAGAGGTGCTGCCGGGGCCAGCCCATCAATCCCGCCGCGGCCGCACACTCACCGCAGGAATTCCCGTAACTCCGCGGGTTCCATGCCGTCCAGCTGCAGCTGCCCCCCCTCCAGACCCTCGCAGAGCAGCGGCGCCCGCGCCAGCAGCACGGCCCGGTGCACCCGCAGCGCATCGTCGCCGACTCGGAAGGTCAGGTCGGAGTGGGTCCCCTCCGCCAGCAGCCTGCGGGAACACACCGTTACCGCGTGTCCCCGCCCCGCCCGGGGCCGCCCTCGGCCCGGCCGCCGCCCCGCGCCCACCTGTCGAGGTCCTGCCGGAGCTGCTCGGCCAGCGTATCCTTCANCCCCCTGCCGGCCGCTGCGCCGCGTTGCCCCACAGCGAACAGGCCCCGCCGCGGGCCGCTCCCCCCGCGCCCCCGAGCACCGGTGATGGACATCTCTCTGTGCCACCTCCTGAGACAAGGGAGAGCATTTCCAGCTTCATAGTGTAAGTAAGAAAAGCACATAACCATTTCACTTGATAAGTGCTGGAAGTATGCAGGGAAAAACGCTTGGAAGGCAGGTACCAGTGGTGGATGGAAAGAGGCAAGTTGAGCACCATTGCCGTGATCCTGAGGAGATTCCTCTGGGGTTTGGAGAAGGGGGCGAGGGCAGGTCTCCAGCCATCACCTAACGCTGGGCAGGCAGCACCGCTTGGTCCTTCCCTGCGAGGGTCTCACTGGGCCGGGACTGCACCACGTATCTGAGTGGGGCACAGTGGCTCAGAAGAAATGACACCCATGGCAGTGTGGGGTGTGCTCGGACTCCCCAGGGTGTCTCAGCTCTGTTCTGCTCTGCTGTGGACAGCTGGTTCGGGCTCACCTGGCCCTGATGCCTCCCCCCAATGGGCCCTTGTTCACCTGTGATTCCAGGGCTCTGCGCTTGCTCTGCAGGTGGAGAGGGAGGCTTTGGAAACCTGACAGGCAGGT
Organism: Drymodes brunneopygia; assembly: GCA_013400955.1. NCBI lineage: Eukaryota > Metazoa > Chordata > Aves > Passeriformes > Petroicidae > Drymodes > Drymodes brunneopygia. Next base: position 76,000 of record VZTZ01033627.1, read on the forward strand.
GACACCTATTCTGTGGTCTCTTTTGCTTCTTTTCCCTTTGTAGTTAACATAGAGTTTTCTTCTCTGCTGCCATCACATGCCAGGTAATTCTACCCTTTGTGTCCATAATCACTGTGTCTCCTATAAACACAGGAACTTGGCAGCAGTTCTTGGAGACAAGAACAGTAGTTGCTGGCATAGGAAGGATAATGCCAACAGTGAGGCATTATTTTCAAGAAACTACAACAATCATAGCATGAGTGTCCAGGCTGAATACTGGACCAGACGCTTCAGCTATTCAAACCCAGTTCTTAGCTTCAGCAAATCTCTCCATAGGAAGTCAGATTAAATAAGGGAGTCGTGTAAGTTGCATTTTATTAGACAGAGGTGGATTTGATACATGTTATATCTTAATTTTCCATTGTTCTTATCCAGACATGTGGAGTGTACAGGTTTCCCATTTTTTAGTCAAGAAAGAAAAACACATTGCACAAAGCAGCTGCATTCAACAATACAACAAGATACGGATCATTATTCACTTGAAGACTAGAAACGTACCCAAAAAATTTTCAATCATTCAGTATGCTAAAATATAGATAAAAAGAGTTAATTACTGTTTAATGGTAAAATACATTAAAAAAATTCAGGCAAATCTAGAATGAAAACTTGTGACTTTCTTCAGTATGGCACCACTCTATTGTTTCATTATAAATTTGTAAAAGGCACCACACATTAAAACTGTAAAGCAAGGGAGAAAACAAAACCAAGCAACTTTCCATGATTTTCTTTCTGTACAAATACATATGTATTTTAAGGCAGGTGTTTTTATGTGCAAAATACAAGTATACAAGTAAAACCAATGTTGGTATCATATATTCTCATACTTCTTTTAGCTGTATGATTAGTGTCCAAATGTACAGTACAATGAAAACACTTTTCTCTAAGAGAGCTCAAAATAGAAGGCAGGCTGGAAATATGGCCCTGATAACAATTAGGTTTGAAATCCAAAGAGCTTTTATTTAGACCCCTTAAAACATGTACAAATAGTCATTCTCTTTTTCTTTTTGTCTCTTCCTTAAGAAAGGTCCATATCAACTTGTTCACTATGTCAGGTTGATCTTGCTGGAGCCAATGGCTGGCTTCTGACAAAATAGTTAATCTGAAATGATTTTTAACATAAATCCTTGTAATTTCTGCCATCTCAACTTCCATAAACGCATCTCTTTCTCCCCATAACAGCAGAGTTGGCATGATGACTTCATGGTGCTGCAGAGGTAGGCAGCTTTGAAAATAAAACACACTTAATTAGGTCTTATTTTAATAAAAAAAATCACCAAGACATATTTCAGTCAACACAGCTTTTTAAATCAATGCAGTCAATCTCATTGTAAACTTTCTAGGTTCCACAATATCTTCTACAATACAAAAAAATCCACTGTGACTCCAAATTCTACCAAAATTACCTACTTAAACTTTCAGTAAAAATTTCTTATTTTTTCTTAATACAATCATTTAAAATTGAGTATTTTATAAATATTACCTGATATTATAGACATTATGAAAGATACAAGTAGCTAGAATGAAAGACTTTTCAGCATTAACCCATCAGAATTTATTCCAGCACATTTCAAAGATGCTAAAAACTTTATCTAAGCTTTAATTGCTTACTTTTAGCCACATACAGTGACAGACTAGCTGTGACAATTCAAAACAGATTCCGTCTGATCAGAATCATACAGATACAAATCTTTATTATATTAATGCAAAATTAGGATTATTTAAAACCAGTAATGTATAAAAATATCTCCTGAATAAACTTGTATGACATATGTAAGTACTAGTTTTAAACTTAGGAGTTAGTTAACAGACTGTGTGTCACCCTGGTTTTACAGGGCCCCATAAGTTGTAACACTGTAGCTGTAGTTTCCCATGCTTGTTCTGTAAACATGGTCCTTGTTTTCCTTAACCAACAGGATTGTTTTGCACTTGTGGAATTGTTTTTCATTCCTTTCCCTGGGGTAGAGAAAGATGATTAACCATATCTTTGACCTGTAAACCTTCAGGGGTGTTGACCCCTTTCACCAATCTTTGACTGTCCTTAGAACCCTATAAAAATAGGTAAATAAAAAAGGGCAGGGCTTTTTGGTCGGTCCTGCCTAGTGAAACCACTGCTGCTCTGTGACCCGCGTGTTTCTTCTGTTGCTAACTAACCAACAACTGTGCTCTGTAAAAAGAGCAAGACAAAGAAGGTGACATATCTTAGTTTAAAATAAGACAAAGAAATTGAGACTTTGAAGACATTCTTCCTCTCTACTTACATGTGAAGTCAAGAAATGTTAATAAAAGTTCACGTTAGATAATAATTTCATTTTGATTGATGAATTACAAAAGTTCTTAAAATGGCCTTTTTTACCAGTGGATTTAAATCTCATTTTGCAAACAACCTGACCTCATCCACTGAAGCACAGCTTATTCATAGTATCAGTTTTAAAAATTGATAATCTGATGATCTGATTCAGTGCATTTACACTAATATCTTTACCTTTTAATCCAGTATCCCGGATCTCTTCACTATTAATATGTGTGGTTTTCCACTACTGTAGGGCTTACTATTTTGTGCCTTGCAAGATTTATAGCCTCACTTAGGCAAACTCTATCAGGCATTTTACAATCTTTTTTTATAGGCTTTTTTAATAAGCTTTTTTTGGGTCATTTTTCATTGCCTATGAGCTATACTATATTTCTGTTCAGTCTGGAATATGAGAAATTATATCATGCTTGAAGTTTCTAGAAATTGCCTTTAATAACGATTAACACACAGATTTCACATTTAGAAAGGGAAGTTCCATTCATGAAATATTAAAGTGTTTGAAAAACAGACTCAGACCTTCATATAGTGTTATTATACAGCTTCTCTGTAATCAGTGAAGTCCTTCTTAACTGTTCCAGAGAACTAAGCCCATTTTCTCAACAAATGGCCTATCAGAAGAAATTCAAGCTCCAGCTTCTTACCTACCTCTCTTAACCAAGCATGATAGAAAAACTTCATGGAATTATTCTAAGTGTTTGTATTTAATGCATAATGAAGGGAATGACCACTCCTATTTTTGAAAAGACGTATTGGTGATGGATGGAAATAGGTTATTTCAATCATCTCTTTGGAAATAACATTCCCGAAAAATTAGGCTCTGAAGAATGAAACTCCAAGTGGATAGTAAGGAGTTGGAAACCTTTAACACGTAGTATCAGTATCACCAGTATCAGCCCACTGGGAGTTACGGTGAATACAAGTCATTAGCATCCAAGTGCTGCTTTATGACTTAGATGAGAGAAAGAGAAAACTCCAATCCAGTTTCCATATTTAACAATTCCCAGCCCATAAAGCATGACCATCAGAACTGGTGGCAAGAACTGAATGACTGGTCTTTTCTTTTCAGTCCAAAGCCCACTGCATTGTGGCTGACAGCACCTAAATAAGATTCTCTGAATGCAGTACATGTGTACTTTCATTAGAATACAGCAAACAATGCACAAACACACAAAACACAGAGGAATTAACAGCTGGGAAGATACTTTGTGACTTATAACTGATACTATGCTTTCTTTTTGAGTCTGAGAAGGCCTGAAACAATGTTTTAAACATTCACAGCGCTTCCGTTTGTCCCATGTGACTCCCAGAGCAATTCAGCTGTCACAGGCACGTCCCTGCTGCTGTCAGAGGAGCATCTGGTTGATGTGCACAGGCAGTGAGCCGAGGTGCTGTGGCCAGCGGAACGAGCAGGGCTCAGGGCGCTCTGAGCTCCTCATTAAGCCCAGCCCCGGGGCTCTGCAGAGCAGCTGCAGGGCCGGGAGCCCTGGGCAGCCACGCAGCCCTCGGACATCCCAGCTGATGTCATCGGCTGCTCTCTGCACAGCTTTACATAAGTGTTCTGTTTCCAGCACAGCCCTCTCATTTACTGCCCATTGTCAGCCGTGCTTGGGGTTGCTTTCTGCTTTCTCCTTCCTGTCAGCCGTGCTTGGGGCTGCTTTCTGCTTTCTCCTTCCAGTTCTGTCGCAGCCTGTACAAGACAGCACCTAGCTCAGATCCCTGCTTTCCTCACAGTGTTTTCCCTGCTGCTTGCTCTCCTGACAGTGACAGCATGGATAGCACAGAAAGAGCAATAAAAGTGGCAGTAAATTTGGACATGGAAAATGAAAGGTACTCTACTTCAAACATCTACTGCCCAAGTTTAGGGAAAGAAGGGAATTGTCACTTTAAAGGATATTGGGAAGCTGGTCTTGTATTAGAGAAGCATGCAGGAAATTTATCACTGCTGAAGACTGGAAATAGTAAAGGAAAAACAAGTTTAATGCCACTCTTCTTGATACAGTCCTTCAAGTTAGTGCTATAAGTACAATATATGCAGAGTTAAGACCTTCTGGCCCTGTTTCTGGTAGATTAAAAAGGGGGTGTCAGTCTCTAAGGCCAAGCCAACTCCTTTCAGGAAAATTAAAACCATTAGAAAACTATTTAAGAAAATAAAAGAAGTATTCATCTTGCAAAAATATTTCCTATTATGATGCTATCTCTGTTTAACTCTGTGAAGTGAGGCTGCTAAGACCAGTGAAGGAACAAAAAACTCCAAACCCAAACCTAGTTAGGTTAGTTTTAGGCTTAGTTATAAAAAAACTCTCCCACCTTTCTGAAAAACAGAAATAGCCTAAACACAATAAAATTGTGACAGATATGATTTTGTAAAGTTACAAATGAGGGTAACATACTTGGATGCCACATCATCTAATAGTGTTATATAATAATAAGCTCTTGATAGATATTATCGTAATATGAATTGTAATGCAAACAATTAATTGATGTTAATTTTTAAAGTATTATTTAGAGGTGGATTTTGGGGATTGCCATGGGGGCTGTGAATGAGGAAGGGTCTTTGCTTTATTAGATTTTGAAACAAATATTTTCCTTATGTGCACTCCACTTGTTTTGCCATTTTGTGTGGACACCTCACAGAACACACCTGGCCTCTCACTGCTTTGCCAGGCCTGTGCCTGACCTGGTGAGGCTTCAGGAACACTGCTGGGGTTTTCCCCTCTGTTTCAGCAGCAGGAGAGGAGCAGCACTAACACTTGTGGGCTCCAGGGGAATCTCTAGATTATTTTTCTTTGTTTGGGAATATTATACTGACCTGAAAATAGTTCTGTAATGATTAATGGGTCCTGTTAATGCTCCAGGTTGTGAAAAGACATAGAGATAAGCTTCAATATCCTCTGCAGTTAATCTGCAGCCTTTCCTTCCAATTCCAGTGGCCTGGCTGGTAAATAAACTTTTCAGAACCTACAAAAGCAAGAAGAAAAAGCTATTATGTAAGAGAGCTAGAAAATGTCAGGACACATATTTCTAAAATCTGTTTATACTTTATAAATCTCTTTATGTTCAAAGTATAATGAATGGTTCAAATGGGTTTTTAGAGAGCTATGTGTAAACTACAAGGTAAACATCTCTGGTATAACTTCTTTCAGAATAATCAAGTACAGAGAAATATCAGTATTACCAAGTTACTGCATCCTGACCTGCTATCTGTGACAGGCAAGGCAAGTGCAGGCACATATGTTTTTTTGGGATGCACCCCAGCAGGTGACAGGGCAGGAGGGAGGATGATGCATGACCTCCCAGCTGGCTGTGCCCTGTGTGTGCAGCCCTGAGAGCTCTGCACAGGGTTGTTGGTGTGTAGGAGACCGTATCCTGCAGCTGCCTCATCCTTTTCTATTTGCTCCTACTTTTATTTAAGCTTGTACAAGTGTTGGCCTTGGCTTCTCAGGCAGAATTAATCACCTGGCTGAACGTGATGCCCAGACTCCCACACTGCCTCCCCTGTAGCAGGCTCTGAGAGATGAGAGGGTGTCCCACTGCACACAGGAACTGCAGAAAAGTCAGCAGGAATTCCCCAGGCACCAGCTGTGCCCCACTGGTATGGGCACAAGTAAAACCAGCTGACTCTCTAGGTGGACTAATGCACTGCAGTGCTTGAGGTTAAAAGTATGTCCCTCAGCAGCTCCCAGAAATGCAGAAGTAAGAGTTAATCTCAGAGCTCTATGTACTTGTATCCTACTTTATATAAAGTCTGAGAAGAAAAATCAGAAAGGTCCATATTTTTTCCAGTAATTACAACTACATCAGAAGGGATCTATGTAGGTGGCAATTCTTCCATTACTCACAGTTACATATATAAACAAGAGCATTCATTTTGCTCACCTTGAAATCATTTAGTGTAAACATGAATTCAGGAAACCATGGCATTTGGAAAAAGAAGTAGTAACCAGATTTAATCAACTGTGATGGATGTCGTAGAATGTATTCTGAAACAAAAATGTCCATGAATTAAAAATGAAAACTGATGGCTCAAACAAAATCACTATTAATATAGCTATTTTTAAACTGAAAGGAATGTTTTAAAAATATTACATTAAAGTATGCTGTGTGACAAAAGATGATTATTGTTTCAGGAGCAAATATATGATGTGGCCATTAAAAGATACCTCTTTTATAAATGTTTGTAGAAACAGGCAGCCAACAAAAGTTTGCCAAAGATTAGGTGAGGACAGTGACACTGGAGAGTGTAACTGCATGGTAGGTTTTCACTCAGAGATCTATTTGTGTAGCTAGTCCAAAGCATTTTTTCCAGATATGGAATAAAAGGCATAAAAAGGTATTTCTCTTATCAATGATATGATGCACAGAANATATATAAACTTGCACTGACTTTTTTTTTTTCAGTTGTAAATCTGTATCTCCAGTGAGTTTCAAGAGCTAACACTAACATTCAAATACCTTACTCCCTCAAAGCAAGCACACAATCTGTGCAGGTACTAGGAAGTGTAGAACTTTTCCTTTACAGGTGCAAGTTCAGGAATGTAAAAACAGCATTCCCAACACAGTGAATAAAAATGGGTTTAAGCCAACATAAATCGAAGTGTTAGCTATCTTGTAAACTTTCATATCTTATGCATTCTTAAATTGCATTACCCATTATATTTTTCCTGGTGGACCATTGTCAACACTGATCACTTTACTTTCTGTACTATTTATAAACCATGTATTTTCTTTCAATCCACAGTAGAATAAATTTGATGTAGGGAGAATTCATCAAGTTACAGAACAGATTTTGTAGTTCAACAAATATACAAACAAATACTATAATAAAATGTAATTGTTTTCTCTACAGCCTCGCTTCTGCTCTCAGTGAAAATACTGCCAAAAGGTCCTGCTTGCTCATGTGGTGAACAGACCTCTCCATGGGTAAGTGTGGATTAACCACCTGGCAAAATGTTCTTTAGTATCTTAGAAAGGTGCCCAAGAACACTGNCAGAAAAGTCAGCAGGAATTCCCCAGGCACCAGCTGTGCCCCACTGGTATGGGCACAAGTAAAACCAGCTGACTCTCTAGGTGGACTAATGCACTGCAGTGCTTGAGGTTAAAAGTATGTCCCTCAGCAGCTCCCAGAAATGCAGAAGTAAGAGTTAATCTCAGAGCTCTATGTACTTGTATCCTACTTTATATAAAGTCTGAGAAGAAAAATCAGAAAGGTCCATATTTTTTCCAGTAATTACAACTACATCAGAAGGGATCTATGTAGGTGGCAATTCTTCCATTACTCACAGTTACATATATAAACAAGAGCATTCATTTTGCTCACCTTGAAATCATTTAGTGTAAACATGAATTCAGGAAACCATGGCATTTGGAAAAAGAAGTAGTAACCAGATTTAATCAACTGTGATGGATGTCGTAGAATGTATTCTGAAACAAAAATGTCCATGAATTAAAAATGAAAACTGATGGCTCAAACAAAATCACTATTAATATAGCTATTTTTAAACTGAAAGGAATGTTTTAAAAATATTACATTAAAGTATGCTGTGTGACAAAAGATGATTATTGTTTCAGGAGCAAATATATGATGTGGCCATTAAAAGATACCTCTTTTATAAATGTTTGTAGAAACAGGCAGCCAACAAAAGTTTGCCAAAGATTAGGTGAGGACAGTGACACTGGAGAGTGTAACTGCATGGTAGGTTTTCACTCAGAGATCTATTTGTGTAGCTAGTCCAAAGCATTTTTTCCAGATATGGAATAAAAGGCATAAAAAGGTATTTCTCTTATCAATGATATGATGCACAGAAATCTGCAGATTATGATCCACTGGCATTCTAAAGACTGCATCACTCCTGTTCATAGAAGTATAAAATTTTTCTAACAGTGTCTTCTTGGCAATTTCAAGAACTGTAATCAAGGTTACATAGAGTCACTTTTAAAAGATTTTTACAGTAATTTTTAAAGACATAGGAGCATATAGANGCCAACATAAATCGAAGTGTTAGCTATCTTGTAAACTTTCATATCTTATGCATTCTTAAATTGCATTACCCATTATATTTTTCCTGGTGGACCATTGTCAACACTGATCACTTTACTTTCTGTACTATTTATAAACCATGTATTTTCTTTCAATCCACAGTAGAATAAATTTGATGTAGGGAGAATTCATCAAGTTACAGAACAGATTTTGTAGTTCAACAAATATACAAACAAATACTATAATAAAATGTAATTGTTTTCTCTACAGCCTCGCTTCTGCTCTCAGTGAAAATACTGCCAAAAGGTCCTGCTTGCTCATGTGGTGAACAGACCTCTCCATGGGTAAGTGTGGATTAACCACCTGGCAAAATGTTCTTTAGTATCTTAGAAAGGTGCCCAAGAACACTGTGAGAACAATGAATGTGGATGGTTCTGATCCCACAGTGGTGTAAGGTCAGATTTACATTCAATTGAAATGAAAATTAAAGCTGCACTGAATATTCCTAGCTGTTTCTGGGGAAATGGGGTGACTTTAAGTGGAGATAGGGTAAGGTCAGCAATTGAAAAAATTAAAATTAGTGAGATAGTACTTTTCATTACTGAATGTTGATATAATTCCTATGAAATTTTTTGTAATTCTGGGTAGTAGACAAACTCAACTCTATCACATAACAAATCGTGAAACAAGTCCTTGTTTCAGCACAGTACTGGTGAGCATCTAGTCAGGAACCTGGAAAGACTGTCTTCTTCCAATGAATATTGTACCAGATCATAAATTGTCACTTGTCACCTAAAATAGCATGTAATTCTAACGTCTGATTCACATTTATACAAAGGTGGGCTTACGCAGATTTAATAATGCAGTGCAGCCTTTACCAAAGTGTAATACAATATACACCCCTCTTTGGGAATTTTATCCTGATACAGTGGAACAAAATAGATTAATGTGTATGAAAATTTTGTTTGTGGGCCCTCAAGGATTAAAAAAGCATCTGTAACTTTTGTTGCAAGCACTCCCACTTCCTACAATAAATTTATTTCCAGAAGTCAAATAAATATTTGATATCTTACTGCTTCATAAAATACAGTCCAAACTGTGAGGGGCCACAGAGTACTGACAGCTCATCTACTGAACATCTAAAGGGGCAGGCTGTTGGCTTTCAAAGCAAACACAATCATGACCAAAATGCAGATACTTTGGATTAACAAAGACTGTAAAACTTACCTGTAAATACAGAAGGATGAGGGAAATTAACTACAATCAGCTTAGTCACCATTTCAGGGTAACATATGGCCACTAACCAAGCGATCATTCCTCCCCAGTCGTGGCCAATCAGCACACACTTGTTGTATCCTACCACATAAACACAGATACATGCTTTTATTTCAAAGGAATTAGTACCCACAGAAATTATCACATACAATAAAAGCATTACTGGGCTAAATACGTCATTCAGCACATTTATTAATGTAACTTTAATACTCCACTGCTTCTATTACTAACGGTCAGAAAAAATAGGGGACTGTTATAGTTTAAAAATTTACAAATACTAAAAAGTATTTAATTGGACTTCATGAAACTTTAACTATATTGTCTCCATGTCACCCTAAAGTCACTCAGTATGCAGAGGGCCACCCTGTTCACATCTTGGCCAATGCAGGCTCAGATAGACAGTTCAGTCTGCAGTCATTATAACACACATACATTTGCCATGTTTAGGGACTTTGGAGTTTGAAACTGCAGACAAGAAGACTGAGCAATCTCCTGAGCACCTCCAGAACAAAATTAAGCCTAATGAATTTCTCTGAATATGAGAGGTTATCTAAGCACTCAATGCCATCATTATGCAAAAAGTGGGCATTATACTTGATAGCCATATATACAGCATGTATGTACACTCTCATTTATATACTTAGGAGGGCTGTAGCTTTTCTCCATAAACTGTTTTGTTGGCAATTTTTAAAGTTCTGGACATTCACATACTTATTCTTTCATCAATAAAAACTGAATTTTAACAGGAATAGAAGGGGCATGGGCAGGATAGTGAGCAAATGTTTTGAAAGCTTAACCGTTCCTTCTTTAACCACTGCTGGAAAACAAAATATTATAGTGTCAGATACCATCATCCTCCTCATTGAGGACTGGAAAGTTGAGCACACAGACTACAAATGAAACATATAAAAGCCAAGATGTTTAGAATTCTGACATAAATTTGGACACAGTTGTTGAAGAACCATATAAACCTTCTTGGATAGAAATCTTTCAGAGCACTTTTGATATAATCAAGTCCTCCAAAAGAATTTAACTTGGGATTCGGACAAACATAGATAACAAGGCTCTGAAGTGCTTTTTCCAAAAAAATTTAAATCCCTCTGAAATTGAATTATGCTGAGAGAACTTCTCAAGCATAACCATGGCATTACCATGGAGATTAACACAACCAGCAAAGGCTGGAAAATGTCAACACTGTATGAGGACTGCCTGCCCAATCTTTTGCCAATACTCAAACATCACAAGCAAAGCAAATCCTAAATTCAAATTTCAGAACTTGAAAAACTGCATTATTATTTCTTCATATGAAATGCAGTAAGTTGTTTTACTATTGCTAGAGTATCCAGGGAGTTAAAATTATTCAGAGAACAACAATCTAATCCCTTGTGTTGCTCTTGGTATGAAAGGGAAATACCCTTCACCAGGGGTTAGAATTTATCACCCAAACAGGGACACTTCAAACTGAACTGGAGGGGTGAATTTTGCAGTTCAGCTCTAGATCTTTAGACTGTGTATTTGCCACAGAGAGCAGTGTGTCCCTTGTTCTCCCTTCTGCTCTCTCTGTTGTGTAAGACAGACTGATTCAGCTCTTGAGAACTGACTGTTGGGCAGGAGTAGTCTTTTTGGAGGGCACTTTGGGTTTTTTTTTAATACAGCAGATGTACTCTCATCATCTGTGTAAAACCCACAATATTTATTATGTCTTGTAATCTGATAAAAATTCCTTGGTCTGCAAGTGCTTTAAGACTCTGACTCAGAGTATTATCCAATAAGTGCAACTGGTTAGGAGGAAAGACTTTTGAGGGAAAAAGACCATAGGTTTGTACTGTTGGATTTTACAGCCCATAGGATTTTTTAAAAAAAACTCATGATGGAAAAATCATCTTTACATATTGCCTATACTGACATAACCATTGTAATTAGAAAACAATCATCTTTCATTTATGATTATCCAAAAAAATATTATTATCCTTAGATTTATATCTATACACCTCTGTAATGCACACATTATAAAAAAACACCAATGTTAGATAAATACGTGGGATTTTGTCCCTAGAAAATCAAGTAATTTATGAGTCAAATAGGTTTTACTTCTACTAACGCACCTAGAGATTCCAAAATATCCTTTATGTCTGCTATCAGGCAATCTAACTTGTAATTTTCTTTGTGAGGAGGAGCATCTGTTTCTCCATAACCTCTCAAATCCAGGGCCACCACTCGATATTCACTTTTAAATTCCCGCAATTGATGGCGCCAAGAATACCTGACAAAGGGGAAAAAAAGTTGGAGTTACAAGGTCAAGCAGTATGATAACAAAAATCCACTCAATGCTTTTGCACCCAAATATTTGAGAGTAAACTAGCATGGCTTTGTTTGCTATGAGATTTTTTTCCTTTCTGTGCTGTACTGATGGTCCTTTGTGGCTGCAGTAGTTTTGTGCTCCCTTCTTGAATTCCCCAGTAACAAAGTGCAGCTGCCAGAAAAGGGGCATGGCCAGAGCCAGGGTTTTTCAACAATTCCTGGAGTCTGGCACAGTCCCTTTGCTGCAAAGGAAGCAGGCATAAACCAGAGCACAGGGAGGACTGTTCTGTTTTATCCTTGGAGCCATAGTAGCATTTAAGGTCTGAAAAGCTTTCTCTTCTCCCTGGTTTACTCACAGCCATGTTTTGCATTTTTGTTTCTATTCAGAAAAAAGAATGTCAGATATTTCATACATTAAATAAACCAAACTAATAAATCCAATTAAAAACAAATGATCTTGATGAAGTTTATAGGATTTATCCTGTGTACACTTTCATTCATGTCTGTGTACCAGAACTATTGCAGAACAAGCTCTCTCAATGTGTTGGTACTAGACAAAGTATTTCATCCTTGTGTTTCTATGGAAAAGAGTGATAACATTACAAACATCAAAAGACATACAAAGTCAAGAACTTGGGCAGAGGCCTGGACTATCCCTCACTCTGTAACTGATGTGGTGACTAGATGTGTGCTATGAAACAAAAATAATAATAAAAAAAATGGTGGGTCTTTTCCTGCAAGAACTACCTGCCCTTCAGCTGTTATTGAATAGCCAGTACCAAGACAGGTATGGCCTTATCTTGCACTGTAATAGAAAGATACATGAAAAACATGATCCTTCTGGACATAGGTAACAGTGCATCCCTCTGTGCTGGGATCTAGCTTTTACTTCTGCTCGTTTCAACAGTTTCAGATAAAGGATACATAACATTTGGATCATCGGTGGTTGTGAGAGCGATGCACGGAATTCTACCTTAAACCAAACACTGTCTGTATCAGACCATGGGCTCTTCCACTTTACCTTTGCCTCCAGCCTGTTAGGGACTTTGAACTTAAATAATGTTACAGGAACACTCAGTAATATGAATCTGTAGTTATATAAACAAAACAGTCAGAACATTTTCATTTCAGTGCCATATAATAGCTGAGATCCCCAGGAATGAATTTTTTAAAGGCCTTATATAATGACTTGGAAGCTGAATTTGCCATGGTAACTGTTGCAGCATTCTATATACTTCAGTAAGAAGAAAGAACCAGGCCCATAAATAAATAAATGGACTATTTTTGTTTTCAGAAAATGTCTACAAGCTATTCTCATCCTCTGTTTTTGCAACAGTCCATCAGTCTCTAAATGTCTGACCTATCAAATGGGTAGGTTTTATATTCAAAGAAACCCTTTTACCCCATATGATATGTAACTATTGGGCAACTGCTTTGCAAGCAGAATTTGGAAATATTGTGAATGCCTCCATGTTTATAAGGTTGAATCTATTTTGAGACTTTGTGATCCCATTCTTACTAAACGGTAAGTTGTATAAAATGTAGCAGCTCACACACAACTTATAAGTACTCAGCTGCCTCAACACATTATGTCCAATTTCAAGTATTTTATTACTGACCTTCCACAATGTATTGCTTTTCAAGTTCTTATGAATCTAAAACACTTATTGGCTCTGGTGCCTTCAGACATTCTCTATCACTCTTAATGATCAGTACGGTCTGGTTATATTTGTCCTGTTTATAACCTTGAGACATTTGAAGGTGGGGGATTTGTTAAAATTAAGAACTGTAACTGTGGATCATATCCTTTTTATTTTCCTAGACAAACAATGTAAATTTGATGCTGCTTTACATCTCTCTTAAATTGTGGTTATTTTATCTTGTGCTCTCAGAACAATCACTATTCCTGAATGAAAAAGTCTTCACTGATTGAATGAACAACCCAATATGGTTATATGACTGGTTTACAGAATATTAGCATGTAGTATTCTTTTTAAAAACAGTGATAGAAACTATACTATTGGTGGTCCCAGTGACCTACATAACCAGTTTTTTATTCATCTTTTTGAATGGTCAGACAGTATAATATATTATCTGTCACTTGCAGCATGACTCACTATTCTAAACTGTAAGAATGACGAATGACTTTTTACTTTTTAAAAATAATATATCTGATCTCAGTAGCATATGTATATAAAATGCTACTTTCTCCATTACTATTCCCTCATAGGGGAAATCACCTGTAGTCTCATTGACTGTGTTAGAATATGCTTTATGCAAGATAGGCATATATTAAGTTTGAGTAGAATATGCACTGCCCCATCTAACTGTCCTTTCAATCAAAGTTTACAGCTTTAATAATTGTAGATAGCAATTTATTACTAGAACAATATACTCCTTTGTAAATTTAACTTAACATAAATGTGTCTCTGTCCCATCATCATCAAGGGCATCAGTACCTAGGGGAAATTGCTGAGGGAAGAGAACTGGCCTCTCTTCTACCTGGGTCAGTTTAGCATGGGATGATCTGAGAACAGATTGAAAGATCACAGTTTCAACAGCAGCCTCTAGCCCCACAGCTGAGTTTGGAAAGGAAAAGGATCATTTAACTCGCTGAATTATTGGCATCAGTACTTCCCTTATTCCCTTACTGTTTTTTCTGTGCGGGTTCTGTAAGCCGTGCTTCACTAGTTAAACCTGACAATGACAGCCTGAGCAATTTGGTTAAATCATTGGACACATGACTGCTTTTCATTGTTGTAAACAAACATTTAGGATTGGGTTTGATTCATCATTCATCTTGTGATGAACTAATAATAGAACCTTTTTCCCTGAGTAGCATTCTGAAATTAGGCTGCACAATAGCCTATAGAACTCATAGTTCTTTCCCTCCCCCACTTAAAAATTAATGTATAGTATTTTTAATAAATGGAGCAATCCAGATTGCACTTAACATATAATGGATCCTTATTTTAATACCCTGTGCTATAATTCATAAGTTTAGACATAGAGTACAAGTACTATCCAAATAGGAAATTTGTTTAAAATTAGCAGTTCCTTCACAAAGTTTGAAGGAAAGGGTACATACCTGAGGAAAAATGGTTTGACAGTACAAAAAAGATGGTTGTTTTATGTTAGTCTGAAGGAATTTTTTGCAGATGCTGCAGTTAAAAAAATGTTTCAATGGTTTGTTGCCTACTGAAACTTCATGCCATTTGTTAGTACTCATAAATACATATAGGGATCACACTGGGGACATTTAAGCAGAGATGTTCACCCTTGAGTATCTTATGTAGCCTCTTTTATAATAGAAAATGGTGAAGGGAGTTTTACCAGAATTCTGGAAAGCCATGAAGCAGCAGCATGAGTGGTTTGCCCCTTTCTCCAGCAGCCACATAGTGGAATCGTAACCCTGAATCCTGAAACAAGAGAAAAAGAAGTGTGTTTATTGCTGCATAGAACTGCTGTTTTGGGATTTGAGAATGATGATGGTTTCAGACCACATTCTAAGAAACAATATATTGCACCTAAAAACATATCAAATTATCAGTTTTGAAGCTGAAGTCTTCTGTAGTTCTGAGCTCAGGCATCTGCTACACCCTGGCAATGCTGAGTATCCCACGCCCTGCACACCCACCACAGCTTCCTCCAGGAAGGACCATCTCCAACACCTGCCAGGCTGTGTGCCTGTGTGCCAGGCCAGCCCTGAGCACACCAACGCTTCTGACAGAGCACTGCCTGACACAGCCACTGGCAAATGCAGGTTATTGTCACAGCAAGCACTTTGCTTTCACACAGACTCCAGTCATATGCTTCACAGAAAGACTTGAAAATGCAGTACACTTTAAATGCACTTCCAATCTTTCAGTTAGCTAGTAAGGTTATGCAACTTTTTAAAACCATCACATTGCATTCTGGCAAGATAAAGGACTATGAAGATTCTTAACAACCAAAAGGAATCAAAATTAAGTAACTAGAAAGCAAGCAGTTTTTGCTAGTTTTTACCATTCTAGGTTTCAGACTCAGTTCAGAAAATTAAGCTTTAATGTTATAATCTTCTTTCTGCCTTGTCAATAGTCACTGTTTCTGATGCATCTTTTCAGAAAATGGGTCTTATGAGAATTACAAGTGGGCAAGTTACTTGCTGTAGAAGCTGAACACTAAAATGCTATTGAAGTGAATGGATGTACACAAGCTTCTACTGACTCAGGATCAAATCCAGTTAAATTTAAATAAACTGCGATTATGACCTAGAGGTTTTACTGAATTCTGACACAGAAGTGGATACAGAAGTTGGGAGTTAGCTCACTAAATACTGTTTAGAAGTCATGTGAAAGAAACTGCAGGAAAAAGGGTTGTATAGCTCCTGAACAAATGTCAAAGCCTGCACTGTCTCTGCTATTTCCAAAAAGAAAGAAAAACCCCATGCCTTTGCAGCACATCAAGAGCTAATATCAGGGCAAGGATCACAAATGCATACAAAAAGGGTTATCTTGCCAAAGATGCTTCAAAGATGCTGAGATACCTTGACACTCGTAAGTCACTAACTAGCTGCAAAACCATTAACTTTTATTCTCATTCTTGAAAGGGCTCTGAAGAGGGAACTATTTGGATTTTTTATAATTGCTCTGAATATAATAGGGATTTTTGCTCACTTTTGCCCCTAATTACACTGATATTTCATCTCTGGGATGCCAATGAACTTGAAGTCCCTAGAGGTAAAAGTAAATTCCTAGTAAATTTTGAGGCCATTACATCATCTGTATCACTCTCCAGATCACCCTGCCTTTGATCCTTTTATACGTAAAAAAGTGAAAGTTTCTCAGTCTCCTTCCACAGTTGCTCATTTAGTGAGTAATGGATAAGCCCTCCTCCATGCTGCTTCTTTCAGTCAACGTCCTCTTGGAATTTACCCTCCATGTTTTTATTTTAATCTATTTATTGCTTTTAAGGACCTCCCCTTCACTCATGAAAATTCCATCACCACTTGTACAGCAGCAGTTTAAATATCACATGGCCCAAACTAAGCCCATCTTCGATTTTTTCACTTGCTGCTGTTCCCTTTTTTCCACCCCCAAGAACAGACATAGGATGTTGCTTCCTTTTCTAACATGGGCTGTTTGTTTTATTGAAATGAAATTGTAGGATATGAATGTATTTGTAGGATATAATGTGTTTGGAAAGCAATCCATTAGCCTGCTGTTATCCAACAGCAAGAGTTTCTTATTTCCTGAAATGAGTGATCGACTGTCATATTGACAGCAATTTGATTTGCCCCCAAATGCTCTTCTATTACTGTCATACCCCTCTCACTTCCCCAGCAGCCTGTTCATTTACTGCTTTGTGCTGCAGGAAAAAAAAACCATGTCATATGAGTGAAAAAGCCCACACATGCCTCCTAATGATGTTAGCAAAAGAAAACAAGCAAATCATGACAAACTGAGGATCAGTAATTGATATTAGTACTGCCTGGCACAAAACCGTCTGCACAGAACCCTGGGAACAGAGATCTTTGTGCTTATTTTATGAAAAATAGCACTTGACAAAACTTGCTGTGCATTCTCTGCTCACTTATAACTGCAAAAGAAACCTAGCTCATACAACTTCATTTAGAGCATTTGGTAAAGGAGCAAATCACAGGTAGAGACCCGAGACAAGTACAGAAATTGACTGATGGCTTAAACCGCACCACCTGAGGGACAGCAATTAGCTTCTTTTTCCCTGTAACACTGATGCACGAAACGAGCGTCAATAGCAGAGAGAGCAGAGGCGGTGCAGGGAGCGGTAGAGTGCGGCAGAGCCGGGGCCGACGAACCCCTCACCCCCTACCCAGGGCTCCGCAGCCGGGCCGGTTGGGCACCGCGTCCTCCCGGCCTGAGGCCCCGCAGCCGGGCCGGGCACGGCACCGCTCCCCGTGGCAGTGCGGGCAGGCGCTGGATGCGCGCAGCTGTGCGAGCACGCACGGCAGGGCAGGCGGGGGTGCCATGCACAGCGCAGCCCACGCACAGCACAGCTGGGCGGGCAGGGGTGCCATGCACAGCGCACCCCATACAGCAGGGCAGGCAGGGGTGCTATGCACAGCGCACCCCACACGGCAGGGCAGGCAGAGGTGCCATGCACAGCGCACCCCACACGGCAGGGCAGGCAGGGGTGCCATGCACAGCGCATCCCATACAGCAGGGCAGGCAGGGGTGCTATGCACAGCGCACCCCACGCGGCAGGGCAGGCAGGGGTGCCGTGCACAGCGCACCCCACACGGCAGGGCAGGCAGGGGTGCCATGCACAGCGCACCCCACACGGCAGAGCAGGCGGGCAGGGGTGTCATGCACAGCGTGGGGTGGGTGCCTGCGCCCCCAGCGGGGCCCGCTTCCCCCGCCCGCGCCCTCACCTTGATGCGGACGTAGCAGTGGGTGCCCAGGGAGGGGTCGTTGAGACAGGCGGGTGGGTTCTCCCGCACCACCCAGCGGAAGGTCTCGCCCGGCCGCCGGCCGATGCTCCAGAGCAGCCGCAGCCCGGCGATGCAGGCGCACACCCCACAGTAGCTGTAAACTAGCGCCCAGAAGAGCAGCGCCCGGGCGGCCACCATCAACCGGCGGGCGGGTGGAGGGCACGCAGCGCCGGNGGTGGCGCTGCGGCCGCGGTCGCGCCCGCCTGCGCAGCTCGGCCGAGGAGGGCTCTGCTCCCCAGGTATTTGGCGGTGAAGGAGGGAGAAGCCGTCCCTGGAGTGGCGGGGCGCGGG
>VZTZ01033627.1:94663-133738 GCA_013400955.1 Drymodes brunneopygia
CGCTCCGGCAGAGCCTCCAGACACATCGGAACGCGCTCGGAATGTCATTGGGAGCAGCGCGGCCGCGGGCCGGCTCCGCCGCCGTACCTGCCCCAGGCCCCGGGTGCGATCGCGCTGCACGCTTCGAGCGCGCCCTTGAGCGCCCTTACCTTACCGCCGTGCCAGAGGGGGATAGCTGCCGGCATGGGGCTGTATGTTCGCACCCCAGTGTTTTTCAAGACTGCGTTCTTTCACTGCCGCTTCACTATTACCCGTTTGAAGGTGATTTTGCAAACGTATTTACAATTTTAGTTATTATATGCTGTTACTAGTGAATATTTCTTAAAAAGATAGATTGCCTAAACTTAACTTAGTCTATATTGATATCTCAACTCCTGAGGGCTGACAGAGGCTGAACAATCTCTTGCCTGCCCATTAGTAAACCACTACAAGCGTACACCAAGGAGTCACTGTCTCACACAAGGCCACAGATGCCAGGGTAAGAAGAAAGTCCCTAATCCATCTCCTATTAACCTACTGATATGCAGGGTAAAGGGTAATTTAAAACTAGAATGGCTCACATAATCCAAAACTGTAAGTAAAAGTGTAACTGTACGAAGTAATTAATTTTACAGGTTGGAAAAGTGCAGGTTAAAAGAAATTACTATTTATTAGCTCCAGAAGATAACAAAATGTGGACATGGTATTTGCTGACTACAAGAAAAGTATAATTGATCTTGCACCTTTTCTCCTAGATCCTTTGCTTCTCAGACTAGAGTCTACGGGCAAGTTCAAGACTTTTGGAGGCCAGATGAGAGTCACAGCTCATATGTAGGCCTATATGCAACTTCTTGCCATTTGAAGAGAGCAGGGTTGCCAAATTTTACGAATATAATTAAAAACAAAATTTGTTCTTGGTCCAGATGAGTCTATAGGATTAGAACCTAGCTTCCAAGAAATATTTTTGCCCTGTCCAGCAGTGCAAGTAGAAGCTGGTACAAAGACACCATCCATCTGTTCAGTCTAAGATGTGTAATTCAATGAGCTAGTTTTTAAAAAATTGGATAAGCATGTATGCAGACAGAATATATATAATTTTTCACTATGCATGGAACACAGCTTGTGAATGACTTTTGTCTGTAACTTACCAAATGCTTTCTCCTACTTGTTCTAAATTCAGATGTACAAATATAGACACTGGTGTTGAATCCTAGGCCCATTGGAGGCAGTGACAGAATTAATGCTGGTTTCAACAAGTTCAAAATTTTTTTTAGAAAAATCAAATAAAATGAACTAAGGGAGCAGAAAGGAATGTTCTAAAGAATAGTCTGTTACTGCATTTTCATGAATTTAAAAGTTACAAACAAGTTACAAAACCCTAATCTGAATTTATTTTCTATTACTAAAGATAACATTCTAAGTAGCTGCAAAAAGCTGCCAAGCTTCCTGTTATCAATAACACAAATGAAATACCAGCAACCTACATCAGCTGCCAATGCTCAATAACACCGTTCATGATCCCAGCTCCTTGTCTGAACACAAGCCTTACAAATTTAAGGTCAGGAGTTTTATCAGTCTGCTGCGGAAAAAGGTGCAGGGCTGTTTAAGGCTCCTTCGTTCTCTTGGGCAAGAAGAGAAGGAACATCAGAAGCAGATGATTCAGTTCAGACACCGACCTCTGCAGACTCCAGGAGGATTACATGAATCATGCCTCCCAAGCCAGAGCTTTCCCTTCGTGCTCAGATTACTCACACCGCCAACCCCAGGATTAGCATACAGCTAATTTCTTATGCGTCACTCTTTGCACTAATGACCTTTCTTGTGGGGAAGAGGCCTTTGTAACTTCTCAATATCAGACTAAGCAGCAGCAGAATATTCCCTGAAGTGCACCTCAGTAAACTAGTGACCCAGTTAGATAAATTAGGAAGGCTGACAGGAGCAAAACAACTGAAGTTGTTGTGTATATCACAGTAGCCATCAAATTTCTTAATAAACCAGTAATCAGAATTAATTACTAGAAAACATCCCCTAAGAAAAATTGGGGAACATTTTTGAAATCCAGGAACTGACCACAAGCTTTCACTTGCCTCCAAAGAAAGGCTGATGAAAGATTTAAGGACAGCAGTCACAGAATTCCAGTAGTCATCTAGAATACAAGAAGGAATAAAGATGGAAGGATGATGTGCCTTATTATAGAAAGGTATTTGGCCAAGCTATGCAGTAGTTCTTGTACAAAGAAAGAAGCAGAGCCAATTTTTTCACAAGAATAGAACTAAGTCTGGGTTTATTTTGTTCATCACTAACTACCTGTACAGTACTGTCAAACTTCTAAATTAAACAAACCTTTTGGCTATGGAGTTTAGTTATGCCATCTTCAGGTACTGGATATGGATCCAGTGTGAGAGCTCGGAAGAAGGTAGCGCTGGTGGTGACAGCAGTTCTGAGCAGTGTTTGCACAATGAAATTGCAGCATTTCTGGGCACCTCCACCTGTGCTGCCTCAGCTGTCCTGTTTTCCAGGGAAGCTGTAGAATTCCTCTATTATTTAGGAACACTTGCTTTGTACTCTAGGACCACACTGTCCACATGTGTGTAGCAAACCTGTTTGTATGAGGCAAATACCTTCCACACATTTTCCAAGACTTTGCAGAAGAAAGCTTAGACTCTTCTACATATCATATGAATAAGAAAAATTGAGAGCCCTGACAATTATTTTTCTGTCTTCTTTATATTTTGATTTTTTCATCTTCTGCTCTAAATTATTGTTCTAATGGGTGCCAAGCCAAACTAACCCCAGGGCAGATGGTCTTACATGCTTTGACAGTGTGCTTTGCCCTCCATAAGGTGCCATCTGCCTGTTTATCTTTTGTCAGCTCAACCAATCCTGGTTCTCTGAGAGACAAAAGAGGACAACTTTGCACTTCACTGATTCTGCCTCTGCCTCCAGCCTGACCAACTCACAGTTAATAGTATGAAATTTACCATATTCCATTTATTAGTGACAGAGGAACTTCTTAAAGCTAATAACTATTTTACCTTTCATTTATGTGTAGATACAATCTACTAGCATAGACAGAAGTATACAAGTGACACATTAAAGCAGCTGTTTTCACAAATGATAAAGGTAAATGAATGGTGTAACAGAACTTAATACACCTGAAAACTGTTAGGTAACTAACAGTTTATTTAAGCAACTTGTTTGCAGGGGGCATCTACCCAAGTAGCATTCCTGCGTCTTTAAGTGTATTCATGGCTTTGGGCAAACAGTCCCTAGAGGCTTGTTACTCCCATTTGAAGGCCATCTCCCTCACCTCTGGATTCAGTCTTCTGTCTGGAGACAGGAGCTGATTATCCTCTCCAAGTGACTTGGAGGTTGCAAATAAAGGGTTTATCAGATTAGCATTAGCAGCACTGACATTGTGACTTTAAGCTGTCATGACAGCATACAGTCATGGAAGCTGGAATTAGGTTTTGAAGGGACAAAAGCACCAGTTTATACCGGCACTGCCCATATAGCTGTATCCAATGGATGAAATGCTCAGAAGGAATTCATGCCCTTCCCTATGTCACCTCCTATTTCCAAAGCAAAAGATCTTGAGTTTGCGTTAACCCAGAGAGAAAGTATATCCAAGTGACAGCAAGGTAGAGGGTCCTGGATGTGAACTGCAGGATTTTATTGCAGGACAAACAGCCCTTAACAATGTATAATCTACAAATGAAGGCAGGTCACTTTTGATGTGGATATGAAAGACATCCTAACAGCACCACTTCACATTACAACCCATCTTTCATCCCAAATCTGTCCTAGCCAAGTCCTCAAACCTCCCAAACAGCGTACACTTGAGCATGCCTCCAGCCCAGGGCATCCCTAGACACTGCAAAGGGTGCTGGCCCAATCTGAGTGTTTGTCATACTCACTCTGTGCTATTGAATGAAATAATACCATTCCAGCAATAGCAGAATTTGAAGATCCACCGCTACTTTATTGTTGAAAAAATATATTGAAACTAACATTACCTTATAAGCCTGCTACCTGAAAGACTAGGCTACCATTTTGGGGCATGCTTTGGCTGGCATCTTTAAATTTAGAAGCAATTTATTGTTTTTCTCTGAAAATTCAAATATTTGTAGAAATATTTGAATATTTGTTTCCTTAGCTTACTTAGTTTGATTGTCTGTGGCAGAACCTCACTGGCAGTGTTACCTTCAATTTTCATCCAGCAACTTGACAAATCAAAATTCTCTGTAGGGAGAGAGTTTTGAGTGGAAGGCTCAATGAGATCAGTAGTCTCCAAAGTGGAGTGTGGGAAGAAAATTTTGAATACAATTTTTTAAAATTACAAAAGAAAAGAATAACTAAGCAAAATTAAATAAAAAGCTTTAAACAGCTTTAAAAATAAAATCAGAAATTTAAAATATTAGACTGTAATATAGTAGTATATTAGTACAGTGGAATATTGTATATAATTTATGGATTATTAAATTTATGTGTCTTAGGGTCCATGCTTAAAATTTTTAAATGATGGGATACATGACAAAAGAGGTTTGGAGACTACTGAACTAGATTGTCTGAGGAGGTGCCTCTTCCACCCAGCATTTCTGTAATACACATTATGTTTTGGTATTAATTCCATAAATCAGTGTTTTATTAATCCCATATGAATTTCCCATAACTGTATATAATCAAAAAGAATGTATGGTTTTTACATTCTGGTTTCTACCTCAGACAATTAATACAACATTAGTAATATCTTGCATTAATTAGAATATCCTTCAAACTGGAACCAGTTGTTTTAGATAATTTCTTCCTGACAAGAACTAGAACTATGTGGTAAACATATTTGCACCCTTGGTTAAATGTTGTCTTAACATAAAATACATTAAACACATCTGGGCCTTAAAAGACATGCAAGTGGATAAGATTTACTGCTGAAATCATAGAGTTCATGGAAGCTTTTTTTATGATAACAGGTAATGTTACACACCCTTAGACAATCACTATTAGGGAGACTTTTTTGTCACAGCCCAGATTTTGTGCAGGTGTGCCACAGTAAAGTGATTTTTTAATACCATATAGACACAACAGATGCAACTAACCAAATGAACAACTCCATTCCACCACGTAGCAAACTAGATTATAGATTGTTATAAACAAGCAGTGAAAGAAAAAAAATCTTGTGACACTTCAGGTATTAATGAACAAGCTTTTAATACAAAGCATTTTAAAGACAATCTTTAAAGTGGCCTTAACAATTAAAGATCCTAACTAGTACAAAACTGTGCTGCTTGTAGTTTGAAGTTAAATTCTATATAAACTATTGCTTTCACTCAAGGTACTCTTCAAAAGATGCCATAATATCTCTCTGCAGATTCACATCAATTATCCAAGCTGTCTGCAAGAAAGCAAATGAGTGTCTTTTCAGAGCAGTCAGACATTAATGAATACTATGCAAGTCAAATACTTAATGATTTAAGAAAAAACTATAAAGCATTTTCTCAAAACATGTATGTCTTCTCTGTTATGACAAGTTTGAGTGTGCATGTTGAAGCCCTCATAAAAGAGCTGAAGGATGAAAGCTTCAGTTGAACTTACCTGAATCCAGCATGGTCTCACACTGGTACTTACATTCCATTGTACAACACTATGAATTTTTAAAAAATGTTTAGTCTAAAAAAGGTGGCAATTAAAAAACATTAATTACTCTCACCAATAAAACCAGTTAGTTTTAAAAAGGCTCAGCCCTGGTATTTCACACCAGAACAGTATGACTGGCACTTTTGTTGACATGGAACACTTTAAGGAAGATGGACATCTTGCAACACTCAAGGCTTAAAATTATTTAGAGGGCAGGGACTCCTCTTCAAAATTTTTTTTTACCACACAATTATTCTAAGCTTATGGGAGTACTAGGACCAAGCAGATAGCTTTTCATATGATGTCACTTGAAGACATACTTTGAGTTTCCTATTGCATTTTCTAGACTAACTCTTCAGGTAGTATAATTGTGTTGTTTTCAGTCATTCAGATCCTTTGAAATAAGGACCTGACTTAATATTGATTTATTCTCTAGTAACATTTAAAAAAAAATCATGTAGCAAGAGTCCGCAACTTACTGCTTCTTTCCTCCTGCGCTCTTGCTCCATTTTTCTAGCCAAGTTACGGTCTTGATCAAGAATATGTTGTTGAGCTTCAGGCAGTTTGCTCTTAGGTATTTCTTTTTCAAGCTCACAGTCTGTTGCTGCCATGGCATTCAATCCTGTGCTTTCATGGCCCCTTTAAAGACAGGAGAAGAAATCAGTATAGGATGAAAGTCCTTTTTTTTTTTCATGACGACCTGATAGAATTCTGCAAATAATTTAAATCAGTACCTAGCACTTAAAAGTGTGGTTCTCTTTCACATTGTTTCATAGTGATTTCCCTTCACAAGAGTTACGTGCACACAATTGTTGGTCTGTAGCAGGTTCATGTTTCCTGTATCCCATTTCTAATCTGTATGCATGTGGGATTTGTAGATACACTACACAAAACTTACATACGCTTGCTTTGAAATTCTTAATTTCCTTGTTCCTGAATAGCTAAGCCCCCCAATACCATACAGGCAAAAACCAGAATAAGACTTTAACATAAGTTGTTACAAACCTTTTGTTTTCTTGCAGAAGATTTTGCAGCTCCCTCTCGGCTTGCACCAGCGGCCTTTTGGACTCCTGCACTTGCCCACTCCTCTTTAATACTGCGTCCCTGAATTGATTGAAGCTCTCAGCAGATGCTTTTATTGGAGCTGGAAGCTTCATTGTCTTACATAGGCTTACCCAGGAATCTACAGTCTTCAGTTCTGTATCCTGAAGCTATTAGAAAAAGGAGAACACAGAAGAGGAGAAAATACTCTGCAACTATTGACATCCTTTACCTGCTTCGTTCTTACATTAGTACAATATTGTTTGACTAGGGCCTATTTGGAAATATCTACACCAAAATATCCTTTCTTTGGCAGAATATGAGTGCAAATACAGTGATCTGATCAGACTTTGATGTGCTTTCTCATCATCTTTGAGAGTCTTTGGCAGTATGCCAACAACCATTAGCCTTTGTAGCTGTTCTGACCATTTACATCTACCTCTCCACTTTTTTATTTCAGAAAACATGAATTCACAAGGCTGAGTTTACACCAGATCCATTGACAAAGTTTTAATACTGAGACCATCCATCTATTCTCTATACATAGTCCTTACATAACATAGTTTTATTTTAGACTTGTGGGTTTTGTTTGTTCCCTTGTGGCGTTTTCTTCACAGCATAAACCAGATTAAAACCAGCATTCTTAAGAAATCCTACTTCTAGCAGAAGCATGTGTTTATGAAGGAAATAGGATTTTTGGAATTGAATTCAACACGTTAGCTAATAGCTTTCTGAAAGCTAAGTGCCTAAAGAAAAATCCTAGAAACATTTTAGTTCAGCAGATGATATAGGAAGCTTTTTAGGTCCAGAGGTTGACATGCTCTATTAGTACTTTTGATTTAATGTTTTTAATTAGCTGATTACAAGAGAAGAATTTAGTAGATAAGAAAATGTCTCTGTTCTTCCAATTAAGATAACTTACTGGATGCTAGGAAATATTTTGCTTGTCGTAAATACCTTTAGTCATTAAAAGTGCTTTGTCTTATTTCAGAACAGGTTTTCCAATAGCACCAAGACTATATTCCACACTACTCTTACTTTTGTTATTGGATCAGCAAGGGAAAGCACACTAATAACTTGGATATCAGAACTAGATCAAGGGATACTAGCTCCTTGTTTAAATATTAAAACTAGATGAAACAAGCCATATTTTAATACAGCAACATGGGTGTATATATATATGTACGTATCTATGTGTATCTTATATATTTTACCTTCTGCAATGAAGAAAGTCCATAGATTTGTTTGGCTTTAGCACTGAAAATGAGATAAATCTGAACAAATTATAACAATGACAAGGGCCCATGGTACGCTAAATATTCTAATTATAAAAGTACAGATTTTTACAGAAGATCCTAGGTCAGGGAGTTATTCAGCCTAGTAAGTGAATTTTGCCTCTTCTCAAATAGAACTTGAGCAACACTTACCTTTTTTGGAAGAAGTTCAGACATTGGCTCTAGTATGTTTTTATCATTAGATTTATCATTGGGTGTACAATGACCTGATGGAAAAATAAAGAAAGACTTTTCGATCATGTTGATTTTATACACTATTCTTTCTCAAATTTAAATGATAAAACTTTAGTCAAGGAATTGATTTAAAAGCTTACACTGCAGTTTATTATTTGGCTCAGAATGACAGAAATTCTCCCAAACGTTTCCTAAGCTTAAGTTGAACTGGACCACTTCTGTCCACTTTTGGGCAGGGAAGAGTATAGTTAGCTGAACTATAGATGAGAAATTAACTCCTGGTTAATTCTAGTAGAGGTCCCAGCAGAATGCTCAACAGGTTTGGTGAGGAAGCCTCAACAGAGTACTTTACCACTTACTCACTTCTTCCCCTTCCCACCCAGTCCTCTGTCCCTTTGATTCCAGCATTAAGAGTACCTGATTGATCATGCAAACTCTTTTCACCCTAAGCTCCCAACCTTATCTACTTATTTTTAAAAGCAGATAGGTCAGCCATCAAGGGCTAGTCCTTCATATTTCCAGTAGCTGAGAGATGTTCAAATATTCCATGCTGTTACTTCTTTCTTATTTGAGGGGGAAAAAAACCCCAAACACTATTTTCAAACCAAAGATAAAATGTGTTGTTTATCTCATTCAGCAACAATCCTCTACTGTAGTTAGAGATGTTTCAGTATTTAAACAAACGCTTAATAAGAAGCTTTAGGTAACATGTTGCCTCTTTTTTGTTATGAAAAGGATAAGTTTTTGAATGTTTGAATCCAGAATTCTGGATTCAAAGTATCAAACCTTTAGCCTGTTTGTTATAAAAGGGGTCTTCTGAAAGACCTCACAGCCTCAGAACTTTGTAAGTGAAAAGCCTTCACTGAAGCCATGTACCAGTTCCAGCTGCTGCAAGTATTAGCAAAGAGGGGCAATAGATGTATGGCTTGGAGTGTTAAGACCCTAAAATGAATAGAAATTCATGGAGAATTAAGTCTCCATTTTTAGAATTGCTTTAATACGCTGCAACTATTTAGCATTATTCTTTGGCAAAAATAAGAGTTCATTGGCGAGCAGGCTCCGGCTTTTATTTTCATCAAGCCTTCAGAAGCTTCTTCCCTCCCTATAGATGTGTTCTAGAGGGCAAAGAGTAAAGGAGAAACCAAAACAATCATGTCTGGTCATACTGGACACACAGAGCATGGATGTTCAGTTAATTCTTTAGCTTGAAATATGGATGAAGCAGAGAATGCAGCTTTCAGAGGACCAGTGTTCCTGTAATAATTGCAAGTTTATTCCATAATGAAAGTCTCTTTGACATTGGTTTGCTGTCAGATCCTTGTCACCAAGAGCCAAAGATAATGACTCAAAATACACACAAAGTGCCCTGGGAAAAGAGCTCCATAAAGCTTCAGCAGAAGTAATTTTAAAGGCCAGTGAAGTTCAACAGATTGAAGCATCAATTCTCAGACTTTGTAGACAACTGGGTTACTTATCCCTAGCACTACATTCAGAAAGCTAAATTCTTAAATCAAAAAGTAATTTCCTTTATATCTTTTAACACAGAACAGGAACCAAATACCCATTTAATTTGACTTTTTTTTTTTAAGGAGCAAATAAAAAAGAAAGAGCAAGGGAAAACTGCACACCCACCATTATTCTGCAGAGGGATTAGTGTACAAGTGTTCAGCGTTTTATTTCTTTAAACCAGTTTCATATGCATTTTTAGCTTTGCACTCCTGATAATGGTTACAGTTTTTATTATGAGATTACATACTTTGTTCTTGACTTATAGATATTAAATCAGCAGTTCTCATGCTGGTCTTGTTTTGAAGTTTATTTGATTTGTCTAGCTGTCTTGTTTGCTCAGCTTGTTTACTCCAGTCAGCACTGTCAACCTGGAAACTAGTGTTGGATACCTAGAAGAGAAGCTAGACTTCAAAATACATTCTTCATATTATTTGTGTTTAGCACATGAGGATTCTTATTATACAGCATCAGGATTAAAGGTTTAGAAGCTTAGAGCAGTAAATTCTTGTAGCTCTAGCTTCTGTAAACACCAAGGAAGAAACAGATTTCATTCATATTGTGGTAACCAAAGCAAGTTCATACATCAAGACGTCACTTTTAGAATATGCACTGCTCAGCACTCCCCAAGCGATGGAGTGGGTAGAGCATGAGAAACTGATATAAAATCTTTAACCCTTAACATTGTATAGCAGAATAAAGTTGTCATAAAGCCAGTTGCTGCACTCTAGCTCATGGATCAGGGTAAGAGGTAACTGTCATCTTCAGTGCAGTGGTATTTTTCTCTGTGCAAGATTACTCTGTGTAGTAATCCCTTGTACTGAGGACAGTGCTGCACAAACCTGAGCCATAATTGACAGTACTGCCACCTTGGACAGTGGACTCAAATAGGAAAGAGTGAGCTGCTTTTCATCCTTACATGCAGGACACGTCCTTGTGCTTATAGATTCAAGAGGTAGTTTCTATCCATTGCCAAAAAGGCAGCTATTACATTCTGATTAAACCAACTAAATTTTCAACCACGTTCTAAAAGTTTATTAATCATCATAGGATGGAAGTGATGGTGCTGCAGTAACATCAATAATTTCCTTTGTTCCACAGAGGCCCTTCTAACCAGGATACTCTCTAAGAACTTATTAAGACCGAAATCAACAGTGACTAAATATTTTACAACCTCATCTAAACCCTGAAAGCCCCAGTTTGCATAGCTTTAGGAAAAAGTATGAAAAGCAACACACTTTTCCAGTTTAGCCTCTAGACTCTCAGTATTGCTGAGTTGGTGAAACTGATATTTCTACGAAACCAAAGCACATAGTATAATGTGGCTCTTTTGTAAAGCTGTTGGCTTACAGAGTGGACTTTTAACCTGTAAGTGTGCAAGGGTTACTTAAGTTCAAGCTATAGCCCTGAAAAGAAATAAAATAAGCTTTGTAGTACACTGTAAACTTAATCAGCCAAACTTTCCTTTTGTGTTGCAGCCAATAGGCAATTAAGTAATACCCTTTTAAAGGATAAGAATCAATTTATTATTGGAGTTTTAGAAAACTTTGTTATAAACCTTAAATGGCCTTCATCACATTGAATTCAAGCCTGAAGTATTATATTGCATCTCATTTAAAGGGTAAGGACATGCTTTAAAAATGCTGTTTGAAATTAATTCATTGGAGAGAAGCATGTATTCACCTCTGGAAGAGCATTTCTGGAGTGGATGACAGAAGACGGATTTGTCTTTGGAGTACTCTGAGGAGTTTGCTGGTCTGGAGAATCATGCAGAGCAGGTACAGCTGAGATTATACCTGAGAAAGAAGTAGGGTATGATTTTTCCCCTATCATGCAAAATGCAGTCCTACATCTCAAAATTACGTCCCTGTTTAGATCTGTGGAGTAACTCAGTATGGAGATATGTATTCTAGCCACATGATTTAAGGGAGTTATTTTTAATTAGTTTTTAATTAATTTCTCAGTTAATCAGCTACCAGTTCATGCTGTTTTCTACCAGAATCTCAGATGTGTCTGACATTATTGGACTTCTTCAAATGAGGGAGGGAAAAGAATAGCACCTTGTATTGAGTTCCTAAGCAACTTGATGTATTTGAAGTGTCTAGACAACAACAATCAGTTCAGAGGACCTGTGGCACCAAGCCTTACATTCAGCTAACAGGCATTTCAGACATGATCTTGGGTAGTGGGCATCTAATTCTTGCCTTAAGGTGTTCAACACTTCCTGTAACTCCAAGTTCATTAAGATATCCTTTTCCATCTCATTGGAAGGAAGCATGAACACCTCCTGTTTTTAATACTACTCTGCCCCACCACAAGTGTCCCAGCAATCTGAACCTCCTAGCCAATCCTCAGTGCTGCCATGCTTTAATTTACATTATGCTCTTTGGTAATCCATACCCTGCAAGAACATTTTCAGTTACCCACTTGCTAACCTCCAGAACTCCACAATAAACTTGTTGGGCAATACAAGCATCCTGAGACCCCTTCTTTCCTCAGCAGTCAAATATAGCCATAAAGGTATTACCTGTGAGAGTCTGAGCATTTTGTTCTGACAGATTAAGTGATCTACACTGAAGCCTTTGCAGTACATTGGGAGGTTGCTGCTGCAGCTCAGATGATCCATGGTTTTGCAAGCTGCTAGTAAGAGAGGAGGGCTGTGCTTGCAGAACAGCATTGCAGGGTGTCCTCTGTAAACAAAGTGGTATTCTTTATAAAGAGTAGTTAATACACCCAATTTTTTTAATAGCTATTTGATCCTGTTTTCCCACCACTACTCATTTCCACTGTTGATTGGGTTCAGACTCCTTGTGTTGTGGAACTGATCCATCACTTTCTAAGAGTTTCAATGACAAAAAGCCATGAGGTAAAGTGCACTTATTGCCTTGGTCTGACAGGTACAGAAAACCCCTGAGAACAAAATGTAGTGTAAGGATATCAAGTATGATATTTGTTGCTACTAAAAAAGTAAGGGGCTGATACAACTGACCAAGCTGAAGCTCATTTCCTGGATCCTGTTTTCTCAAGTTTATTGCTGTCATTTTGTCACTGCAGAGACTGCAGTTCTTAAGCAAAAAAAGAGTGTTGCATAATTTCTTCCCTGAGTCTTTACTTATGAAGATGCAGAAGGAGCAGCTGAATAATAAACTTGCAGCCTAGTTCCCTGCACATTAAGGAAAAGTCAGTCTATTGCAAAAAGAATGAAGGTTTGGCTGTGATTTTGCTTTGAAATTCAAGGTATCTATCTCTGGTAGCTTCAAGGGAAATTGTTAAAGACAGCTAACCTTGACAAGAAGTAACACCCACTGTATAATATAAGAATAGAGCAATTCAACCCAAGAGGCATTAAGAATTATTTCCAGATAAAACTGCTGTTGGTTCTAATAATACCATAGCAATAAGCAGCTGAAAATAAGTAGCCTGAAAATAAGTGGTATATTGTACAATTTATTTATTTTCAGGTGTGGAAGTGAGGTTATTAATAGATTAAAAAACATTTAAGTGGGGCTTGCACTGTTTATTAGGTCAATTCTATACTCAGAGATTGATTTGGAGAGTATTTGCCTTTTTTGGGAGTGGATGGGGTATGTGGAGCATTCTGCCCTTCATCAAAAACAACCACCAGAACGATTATAAAAGGTAAAAGCCTCAGAAGTTCTCCCAGTATATCTGTTCCTATACAGATGCATAAGCTACTTTTAACAACTAGCTCATGGGACATCTTCCTATCAATCAGTTCTACAGAACAATAGCATTCAAGCCATATTCATTATTTCCTGATAAAGTTGCATCATTTCTAGTACCATTTTATGTTAAAAAATAACTTTAACAAAGTTACTTGTGTAATAACTTTGCTATTTATTTAGGGCAAAAATATTATATCCATTCCAGCCAGATTTACCTTAGACTTTTCCATAGA
Organism: Drymodes brunneopygia; assembly: GCA_013400955.1. Classification (NCBI taxonomy): domain Eukaryota; kingdom Metazoa; phylum Chordata; class Aves; order Passeriformes; family Petroicidae; genus Drymodes; species Drymodes brunneopygia. Next base: position 108,212 of record VZTZ01033627.1, read on the forward strand.
AGTTGGACAGTTCTGCCTGGCTCCAGTCTGTTTTGAACAGGTTTCTGTAACTGTAAATACAGTGAGGTGGGCAGAAAAAGGGGGGTGGAAAAAAACCAAATCAGTCATTCACATGTGTTTCATTATTCACACATACAAGGTGTGAGTTGCAGTTGTACCCAGAGTCAAACCTTACAGTGAAAGGAACATTCCTATCTTGAATACTTTGACTTGAGTTTGGGATGTTTAGAGAACTTCTCCCAGATATAAAAAGAGACCACAAAGATTCCTGCAGGATCAAGGTGTTCACTGCCATTGATTCACTGTGTTTGCTCCCCCCACACTGCAGAGGGTTGAGCATTCATCCCACCTTACACCTCATATGGATATCTACACTGCAGACCTCCAGTTTGACAGATCTATTCTAACCTAGAAAACTAAAGAGAATTCTGTGTACAGAGAAACATCATTCTGTGTTCTGATGCTATAATATCCTTTAAACAAGCTTGAAACAGCTTAAGCACCAGGGTGGATTTTGGCTGTACAGTTAATGCTATAGGCACTTTTGTTGCTCAGGTCACCCTTCATGCTGCAGACCAGAAGATGAAAATAAAGTGAATCACACTTTCAAAAAGGGATCAAAGCTACAAGAGTAAGCTATAGCCCAATAGTTGAGTGCCCAGGTTAGATACACAGACCTTTTTCTAGGTTATTTTGGTTCCTAAAGATTTTCACTGGTCAGTTGAATAGATGGAGTGGGGTTTGGTTGTATTGGTCTTGGGTTTTGTGTTACCTGGAATCTTAGTATTAAGGCATACATTTCATTTCATAGCATAGGAATTGAGCCTTCAAAATGGTGCAAACCAAACCAAAGATAACTAAAATCCTTGGTAAGCACGTGGAACAGTAGATGCCAAGAGAGAAGATATTTTGCCTACACAAACACAAAAATAAGCTTTCTAACCTGATTCAGAGTCACTGCTGTCTGAGGAGCTAGAATCACTGCTAGTGCTGCTGCCAGAATCTGAGGAGGTGCTGCTGTCACTCAGTCTGCTTGGCCCAGTACTTGACTCAGCATTGTTTTCAACTGCAGGAGATAAAGAAAGAATTCAGAACAACCTGCAATGGAGCATTCTTCATATACAAGACTGTGATCAACCTTGTTAGACCTATTCTCCCATGTAAGAGTTAGTCTTATTTCACTTCCTTGTCTACTGTCCATTTAGCAGTGGACTTGAAAACAAAGGCCTCCCCTCTGGAGAGTAGAGTGGGATTTACCAGCAGCAAGCTAGTTGAATGAATGAAATATCCAAGGAGAAGCTGTAATCACAAAATTTACAGTTCTGAAGTAGATTAAAACTATACAGGTCTTAGGACACAATTCAAGCAATTTCCCTCCATAAGCTTTCCTGCGGTTAAGAGCCTGTGTCTGTGCATGTTGCTGCTGCTAGATTGGCATTCAGAGTTCTTTATCTACAGCCAGCTCTTCTTCCCCTAGCCATGTGCACTCCCAAATTGCCATCTTTTGCCACCTCCCCACCATCTGACTATTTTGCATCTGCAGGGTTGATTTAACTCAGCTTATAATGATTTTGCAGTCAAACATTTTCAAAGTTTTTACTCTATGGAAGCTTCGAAAATGAGAAGTTACATGGATACCTTTTTCCCTGGACACAAGTCCAGATTTAGCTCTTGTAAATAAGCCAGATACCAGTTGTAAAGATTTCCTAGCCAGCTTCTTCCCTCTCCTTGCAACATATATTTCATAATTGATTTCAGCTGCTTCTTTAAGCTTTTCTTTGTAGGCTATTTTCAAGCTATTATGTATACCAGACAGGAAGACTTGACTGAGCTAATGCTGGATACAAGTGTCCCCGTGTCTTCCAGAGCTGCTTCTATCATTTCAGCTAACTGATTTTACATGGGAGCTAAACAGATATCCAGTGGAGGGCAATAATAGCACTCACTACTTCAACGAGGAACAGCTTGACTTAAAATAGCAGCATCAGCTGCATTGATCCATTCTCAGCCCCTGATGAGAGCCATCAGTAAGTGCACAGCTCAAGTATGCACTGAATTCTGGCTTTGATCTTGAAATGCATTATTGCCTGAAAAACTGAATTATTCTTCTGGGACACTTTCTTAAGTCTAAGATAACAGCACACCTGTCACTGATATACAAGTTTTGTTAGCACGACAGCATCTGACACTGCCACGTAACAAGTATGACTAGAATTGGTTATTCTTGTGTCTCTAAACCATAGAAGAAGAATTGCAAACAAATAGGCTATGTGACCCTCCACAGTCCCCACCATGTTTTCATATATTAGCATGAGGGAATTGCTCAGTGTCCCTTAATTTCTGAAACTGTTACCAGCTTTACCTGTAATAAAGCATTAGGTGCAGGAATAAGGCAGCTGCTTTAGGCAGGACAGGTAACTGACCAAATTTGCTGCTGTGACTCCAGCTCACTCAGTACAGAAAGAATCTTGATAGTAGCAGAGGGAAGCTTAAGGCTTCAGCTATTCTGAGGAGAAAGTCCCCAGATACCTAACAGGACTAAAGGCCAAGGGAGGAATTCCACTTTAAGCTATTTCCATTGCAAATGTGTAAAAGTAAGTGCCACATTACTCTTGAAGCTCTCCTTCTTTGGGTTTAGTTGACCATTGACATCCAGTAGTCTCTTCTCTAGCTCTTGTTTCCTCTCAGAATTAAGTTCTTCTTTTGACTTAGTTGGTTTTTTAGCTGCATGTGAAACAGAAGTTAAAATTAAAGGAAATCAGGAAGCAAATCTAATGGGCTTTTTAAAACAAGATTTATGCTACATACCCTGTTTTCTTTGTTTCTTCCTCAAACAGGTTGCTACATATTTCTCTAGTTCTCTGAGAGTTGAAGCATTTAAAGTCTCAAAGTCTATTTCTATCTCATCAGGGTTAGAGTTCCTCAATGCAGGTTCTCTTGACTGTATTATATGGACTACTTTCCCAAGCTTATCTCCAGGGAGTTTATTTATGTCCAAACTCAACTGCCGTTTTTCATCATAATTCATAGGCTTGGCACCATCTTCATCTTCTGACTTATGTGCCAACAAGACCTGCTGCATGGCTTTCTTTGATTGACTGTAGGAAAAAAGTATACTGCAGTAACAGCAGTTTAAAATAATTTGACACCCACACAAGTTCCCCACACTTACATGTTTAAAGACAGCTTTTTCTTAGATTTCTTCACGTATTTCAGATTTTTCTTCTTTTGAATCAAGCTTTTTATTTCAGCTTTTTCCTTGTTCTTTCTTTTCATGCTTTTAGCCTTTCCTTTTTTCTTTTCTGGTCTAGGAAAGCATGCTTTGGTCAAAGCCCACAACTGCTGGTGAAGAGCTTTAAGCTATCAAAACCAAAAAGAAAATCAAAAAACCCAAAATGCTGATAATCTTGGACAATGTAGGAGGAACAATAAACTGGTCCTAAATACCACAGGAAATTCATGGCAGCTGAGTAGATATTAATAGGATGCTTGCTTTCCAAATGAGATTTATTTTCCAAACATTTTACTATATTGTATCTTAGTTACAGATTATGCATCTAGAAGACGTAGGACTGTTTGTTTTATGCAGACATTTCTAACAGCACGTGCCTTTTAGCATTCAAGAATACACAAACACCCCTCACAAAAAAAAGAAAAAAAAAATCACTGTAGGAGTTTTCAGCAGCCTCTCTGATTTCAGGCATTTGAGATGCACATAAATGCTTTATTAGGTTATATTTCTACAGCATCGCTCAATTAGGCAAGTGGGACTGGGGTTATGCATCTTATTTTGCAATGTAAAGTGACTGGAGTTGGGTCATATTAAGAATTTAGGACAACAATTTTGTTTAAAACTCAGGAACTGGAAGATGGTCAGATGATGAGATTAGAAATGAGACACACTGAAATTCCTCACTACTGTAAAGGTTGGCTTGTACACTTGTATTCATCCTTCTGTCTATATTCATAAATTAATGATGCTAATCTGACAAGGACTGAAAACTGTCCCTCATTTGATTAGCAGAACAAATGCTAATTTTCTCCATAGTGTATAGATACAGCAGCAACAGGTTAAAATGTTACGTTCAAGCAGAAGCAACACCTAACCCACTCCTAATAAGAAGCATGGCTTTGCTTCAGTGGTTAGCACGAAGACTCCTTTTCGCTCTCATACTGAGCTTTCTGAAGGAGAAATTAATGACTTTCTTTTGTGTGGCTCAAAAGAGACTGAGGGTAAGAACGATGCTTTTTGACCATGTGAAAGAAATGACCCTGTTGGAAGAATATGCCACTCAGCTACATGTGGAGTGCCTGGAGGCTCACATACCACAGGAACACAGTTTTATTTTTTAAGAAGTTTGAGAGTCCTCTGAAGAAGTGGTAGGCAAGAGTAGTAGAACAATCACTCACTTTGTATTGGTTGAGGCACTATTCGCTTAACATTTGGCAGCACTTCCAAATGGGAATAAAACTGTATTAAAAATACAAGTTACTAGAATCTTTTAAAAACTGGTTTTTGTTGCTAAGCCTTGGAATAGACCATTGAAAGTGACATTGCCAGAGAGATCTTAAGCCACACAACATTAAGTACTTATGCTTACTTGCTCCTGAAGCTTTTCGAGGTGCACTTTTCTCTCCTCTTCAGAGTCTTCAGATGATTTTTCTTCTGAAGAGTTATCATTGCTACTTTGACTGGAATAAGCTTCTGTCATTTCTCTCACAGGCTGTGGCAGACGATCACTTGCAACAGGTTCATCAGGAATTTTAGCAAAGTGCATTTCAAAAACATCCTGAAGAGTTAGGTTTGGGAACAGCATATTTTTCAGCTTCTAAAAGCATTATGCAGTTACTACTTGCAGAACTACACAGCAACACAGCAGTTCAGTAATATCAGTCAATTCTACATCAGGGCATGAGATGAACTATTCTTTTTCAAGCCTGACTAAAAGATAACTCACCTGAAGTTTTCTTGCCATAGCAACTATTTCATGGTCTGGAGAATTACGTTTGTAGCATCTCATGAACATTAATCTAACATCTGTAGCAAATTCTTGTATATCATTATATTCCAAGTTATCCATTTTCTTCTAGGGGAAAAGAAAATTAAAGCACATTTAGCAGACAGCATCACCATGAACTAGCAGAAAGAAAGGAGGAACAAGAACTTCAACATACATATTCAGGTTGAGCTTGTATCAAGACAGTTAATACTATAAAAAACATTATGAAAATACCTGCTTCTCATTTCAACATTGTCTCTTTAACAAAGTAAGATTTCCCCCCCTCTTTTAAACAGATTTAATTGTAACTCTGGAAGGACTTTGTTGAACCTTTGTTGTTCAACATTAGGTCAAGATGACAATGTTTGGGTGGTTTTATTTGGTTCTGAACTCAGCAGCTGTTTTTGATTCTAAGCATGGTATTTACACAAAACTTATTCCATAATACCTGGAGTCAAACTAATGAACTAGAAATTGGGAAATAACCTTTGTATTGTGCAAGTAAGCTTTCAAGATAATTCAGTAAACTATTAAAATTAAACATTCCCTCAAAAAGTGGAGCTTTACTGGGCTAAGTATTTTACCCCATACAAATATCAGTGTTCACAGAGCACTTCCCACATACCTCCAGCTAGAATGGTTGCTTTCTACTAAAAAGGTGGAATGTGCCATGTAACCATCCAGTGTAGAAGTTCTAGGGCACACTTCACCAAGAATATTGAGATTGAGGGAAAAGCAGAAGTTGACAGAACTGAATTTTGTTTTATAGGGCATTAAGAACAGCACTGTGTGTACAGACATATTTAACATGCAGCATGCTTGGAAGGGCATCATGGAGATCATAATTCCCTTCTTATATTAGCTTGTTCAGTAGTAAGGTAGATTAGCCAATTTGTGTGGCTATGTGTCACAACAAGACTCAGATGACTTTCTTCAGTAACCTTGGCTAAGTTTGAGAAACAAATGTATCTGGTTTCTAGACTCTTTATGTCTTTCAAAGGAGAAGCAGCTTTCATGACACCTTTTCAGCTAACACATTTAAAAACTTGTAATTACACAAAGAGTCTAGTTTCCCCAGAAACATACTTACTTTAATGGTTCCTAGGTCTGTAGGATATTTGGCAATGGCTTGGTTCGCACCAGTGGAGGAAGATGCCACATCTACAGGTTTGATGAAAGGCCACGCATATGCTGCATGTTTCTTTGAAAACATTTCTTTAAGTATTGCATTACAATGTTTTAGTTGTTCTGACAGCTGAATCTTTTTAATAATTCCAGGTGGTTGTTGAGAATCTGAAAAGGATCTCTTCAGAAACTTATTTGTTACCATACATTCATTTTCACCTCCACATGCTTTAACAGCTTTTCTTTCATTAAACATTGCAGAAGATTCACCACTTGCTGTGACTATTGAAGTAGTAGGAGTTGTAGTGTCAGCCTTCCTTTTCACACCTTTTTTTGCCTAAGAAAAAAATATACAAGTGTCCAGAACAGTAAGAGAATGGTCAGTTTTAGATTATTCTTTTGTGTCCATGGGTGTAGTCCAAAAAAGTGTCAGAACTTTTACAGCTGTTCAAGTCAGAGCAGAATGCAGCAATTTCACAAGCTTAGACTAAAAACCTACAAGGTATAACAAGATCAGCACACCAAGATCCATCCTAGATGTAAAGGAAAGAAGAAGATGTACTGCAGGTCAGGCTGTGGTCAGATTTTAGCCGTTTCTGAAGATTCCAGGAAGCTGGCAGGTTACAAAATTACCTGCAAGTTGACAGCCAGGAAAGGGAAAAACTACTGCAATTCATATTAGGGCTGGCTGAGGGCCTTATGTACATGGTTTATCCCTATTTTTCTTTAACTTGGGTAGTACTTGGTTTGGAAGCCATATAACGTGTGCCTTGACATCAGTGTTCAGACTCTACATGAGTGAAGTGTAAATATACACTGTAGGAGAGCCTATAGGCAGAAGTGCCTATTCCTCATTGGAAGAGAAAAACCAAAACTAAGTCAATATATGAGTGTTTTTCAGATGTTCACATACAACTTAGATTGAAGTAAGAAGAATTTCCTTCTGTGAGTACGAACACCTTCCAGGCTAGTTACACAGTGTTTAAGCAAACATGCTGATTTTTGAAGAATCAAGCATTTGATTTACATCAAAAACATGAGAAATTATTAAATAGAACTTAGAGCCTTATTTTAGTACTCAAACCATTATCCTCAAGGTGAAGCCTGCAGAAGTGTATATAGTAATACACTTCAAGAATGATCATCTTAATTTTGTTTCTTCGAGAGCAACATTTTAAAACCACATTTATAAGAAAAGATGTGCCAAGCAATCATCCCAATTTCTGTTTGGTTTCTAGAATTAGTACTGGCCTAGTTATTTAGCAGAGACCTAGAAGATTTAATAGAGATCTTTTACTGTCTTCTATTATAACAAATGTTTCAAAAAGATAGGGCAATAAGCAGGGCTCCCAAGGTTTTGCCATCAGTACCTGACAGGGCAATTTCAGTATCTTTCTTTCTGAAAGTTATTTGAGGAAACTTACTTTTGTTATAGAGACTGTTGGCATTAAAGCAGTCAGCTGAGCTGCAGACAAAGGAGCCAGTGTAACCTGCTGTTGCTCTCGAGTCATCACTGGAGGCTGCTCACTGCTTTCAGCTTGCTTCTCATTTGTGCTTTTTTCATTTGAACTCCCAGGGTTGGGCTGGCGTGTTCCTGGTTATTTTAATACAGGACATCTTAGAAGTTAGGTCTTAAATGTTGCAGTTCATTTCTTTCATGGTTGTCAACATAACCACTCTTCTATACACCAGTGGCATAAATAAATGCAAACAAGAGTGTTTGTTACTTACAGCAAACATTGGTATTCTTCTCTACTCGCACCATTAGTGCTTCAGCTAGAATATCATGCCAAGCTACACATTATTTGGCTTCAAGAAAGTGTGGATTAACTTCAGACCAAAGAATTAAGAGGCATCATACTACACGGTACATTGTAAAAATGCTCTTGCCAAGGAAACTATCAAGTTGTTTTCTACAAACACATAAAGAGCAAGCAGCAAAGGGTGCAGACTGCATCATGAAGGTTCAGGTTTCCTAAGCATAGTCAATACCTGCAGATATTGCTTAGCAATATTACAGATCTCCATCACTGAGATCTGAGAACAGTTTAGACCAATGTTTTTCTGTATTTGGTTTGGCTGATTAGATTAATCATGTCTTTTTCAGCTGTTACTCTGTTTAGTTCCCACAGACATTCACACCTATTAGTTTATATAACACAATGCTGGGCAGGCATGACAGTCTCTGAATTGGAATACTGTTCCCTTTTCTCAAAAAAACCAACAAACCTTAATTTTTTAAAAAATCTTCTAAAGCCTTATAGCAGTATTGTTATTTGTCTGATTGTTCTGGAAAGAGTAGAGAACACCCAAACTGTTCCAGAGACGAGTTGTGACAAAGAAGACTCCCTGTTTCTAGTTTTGCTTGCTTAATATATTACAAATTCAGCATATAATATAGGCCTTACCTTCTGTCTTCTTTCCTTTTCTCTTTCCTTTGTTGAGACTCACTATTCTTTCTTCTGGTGGCATATGGGCTATTTTCTGCATAAACACTTTTTCTAGTTCTTCGGCCATAAACACAATGTCATCACCTGGCTGCAAAATATGGTCAGTACCACTCAGTAAAGGAGAGGCTGCGGTAATGGGAGCTATCTCATAAAACAGCCAGGCTAGAGAATCCTGCCCCAACAGATTGAAAAAGCCACCAGTACCAGAGAGGTCTAGAAATTGTTACCATCTCTGCCCCTGCAACTCACTTTAAAGAAAATTACTTGACCATTGAAATACTTTCTCCCACTGTCTCATTGAAAAATCCTCCTTAACCTCTGCATACTTCTACTGCAAAGACCAAAGGGGGCAGATCTGCAGCTCCCTTATTCACTCCTGTGTTCCAAAGAAGCTGTTGAGGCTCAAAGATACTAAGACAGCCAACAAATATCCAAGCACAGGGAAATAATGCTCACACTTCATTAGGTTAAACTTGCTGAAGGAATAGAATATGGCTCAGGGTTGGTTAGCCTTGGACTTATACAGCAGTGACATAGTGCTTGCTGTTCATGAGCTCTGGAGCTAAACCCCAGATATTTTGGATGTGAAGTCCTTGGGCAGAAAAATCTATGCACTCAATTGTTGGAACAGCAAAGACTTCATTTATGTGTCCTCAGTCAATCCTAGCTAAAACCATCCCCCCAACATTTCAGAGATAATAGTTTAAAAAAAATCAAAGTGTCAACTAACTTTCTGCGTGTTGTAATAACCATGTGCTTGTTTTAGACTTGTTTATATCGTTCAGTAGAACCAGTTACAGATAAGAGTTAATTTTTCACATACCTTGTTGTACATGTAGCAGTTCCAGAACATAGTTTTAAAATCTTCAATACATTCTGCAGCTTTTGTGTAGTAATTGTGTTCAAGACGCTTTTTTATGGTGCCTAAGTCCATAGGTTTCTTTATGATAGTGTAATAATCCTGTGGTATTGAAAGAATAAGTCACCAAGCACATTTTTATATTAGGACATGAAGATTTTTATACATTTAGTTATGAAAGCTAAATTGGAAGAGAGGAGAATTGCATTATATTAGAAGCAGTATTTTATTTAAAGGAAAACCTTCCCCCATAGTCATAGGTACCAAAAAAGTAGATGTTCAGGACATCTTCACCTTATGTTTTGTCCTTGTTCTTCCAGGTAACATATCATTCAAAGCCCAAAAGAATATTTATTTCAAGAGGCTTCAGAGCTCTACTGGCAGTAGTACTTATTGAAAGCATATGCACTTCTCATTTGTTATCTCAAAGCCATTTACACAAAGTAGCACTCCAGTTTACAGAACAGAGCAAAAAGCAGCCAAACTTCAACAGAGACAAAGTCTCAGTCATTAACAAAAAGAAGCTGCCAAGTTTTCACAGTTGCTGTCCAAGTACTTTATCCCTGGCTATACTGGCTCTTCTCTTAGGCTTGGTCTAGTGAAGATGTGGCAATATGACTGAAAGGCAGCTGGAATGGGAACTATCATGATTATTTTAGCAGCATAGCTAAAACCTTGTGAAAGAAACCATGAGGCTGTTTCCCTGATGGTGCATTTAAGAAATTGGAATGGAAATTTCCCACTCAATTCACATACACATTGTAACATATACATTATAACTGTACAAAGTAACTAGTACTTCTAGGTGTTCTAAAGCTATCCTAACAATCTGTTTTGGTGAACTAGGAAAGCTAAAGACATCAGAGTGCAGGCTATTGAATTTATCAAAACAAAAATGCAATTAATAATTAATTTTGTCCATTCTGCATCTTCTAACAGTTGGAGCAGAAATGCAAAGGGGGCAAATACTTTTATTGTCCTTGCCATGGAGCCAGACGTTTGCTTATTACTGTGCAATGGCTGAACTTGTACATACTCTAAGAAGTCAAGAGGCTGCCTTAGAAATCCAGAGAGGCAGAACTGGCCTGAAGCCAGCTGCAAATGTTGCCACAGCTCTCATGGAATGCCCCTTAATATAAACCTTAACTGACAGCTACTTCCAAGAAAGAGAAAGGGTAAGAAAAGACACAGGGAGGTAGTGCCTTTGACTGTGCTTTTGTACAAACTGACCAAATGAGCTTGTTACAACAAACAGCCACAGGTAAAGGCTTTTGTCTGCTCTAAATAGAACCAGTAAGTTTGTAGAATTAGTCTTGAAAATTTGTGAGAAATAAATACCAATGCTTAAGCTGGTGGAGGGGGAAAAAAGAAAATAATCCAAGGGAACATATAATGGTTCTAGTAAACACCCTTCTACCTATCTACCAAGAGCAATATCTTCCAGGTAACTTGAAATACCATTGCGCCAATCACCTATGTTTTCGTTTGACTGAAAAACATCCAAAAGTGGAGTCTAAAAATACGTGAAATGAAAACTACGAGTCACAAGACATTACAGTCATGCACTTTGTTACAATTAAATTGTAGCATAAATAACATGCACACAGCAGTACAGAAAAAGAATTAAAGCATCCTATCTTCTTTTTCATGGAAGGATGTTCTTCCACTATGGTATGATGAGAACCATAGCTTTTTTATTTCCCTGTTTTTGCAGGACATTTATTTCCTCTAGAAACTTCAGAGCAAAATGATTTGAAATTGACAAATACTATAGGTATAATGACTTCTCTGCAACAAAATGGTTCCAGATTTGCCTATTTACTTCAGGGTCAATCAGATCTGACTTTCCATCCTAAAGTATTTGACATTAAGGCAGCCTAATATATATATAAATATAAAATACTCAAAGGCAAAAGAAAATACTCATCATATGCAGTGTTAATAAGTATGTCTAAACCAGAAGACAAGTCTGAACACCAATATACAGAAACTCTAAGAGGCCTGTTTAAGCATTATTATTATCCCTTAGAAATACTGATTTACTAGTTTCAGATCAGAAAAAATGAGCAAAAATGCAGCATTTCTCTAGAAAGAAAATACTTTTCGTGTAAACTTGGATTAATGACAGCAGTTTAATAGGAAAAATAATCTTTCATAATCTGTTGTGTTAGAAAAAACCTGTTCAACATTAATTCACATAATTTACATATTAATACTCCAATTCCAAAAATAGTTCTTACAGGCAGATTCAGTGCTGCTGCATCTACAGGTTGGTGAAATGGCCAGGAAAAGTTGTGTCTCCACATAGCTCTCATGACCACCCTCTGTAAGTACTGAAGTTGGTTTGTTTGACATCCACTGCTTCTGTTATTTATGTATTCTGGTGGAGGAGGGTTAATAATAATGGAACGGTGCTGGCTTTGAACAGACATCTTTAGCGAGTTTGTATATCCACTTATTCAAAGATCATTATATATTTAACCTGAAGGGAACAAAACAGAAGGTATTCAGTGAAGATATCTAGATTTAATGCTATTTACATGCTCACTTCTATTTGTAGAACATCAGTACTGTAACTACAGGCATACCTTCATGTTCTAAGCAAGACATTAATTTTAAAGTGTATATTTGAATATACTGCATCCCTAGAGTCTAGGAATGCATACTAGCTTTCTCCTAAAAAAATCTGATAGCCTGCTTTTCATAACAGAATGAAGTATTTCATGAGGTGTGAAAAAGGTCATAATAAGGTAGACAGCTACTGTTACCAGCACTGCTAGAGCAGTAGGTATGGCCCACTCTGACAACTACTGTAGCATCCCATCAGATATTGCTGGTCATCTTATATTTTCATTTGTTTATTTCAGCATTCAAAGCTTACCTCTTCTGAGCTCCTGAAGCCTACATCTTAGCTAATAAGAGTGAATACTATTTGCAACACCACACATCATTAGCTAAATGCTAATCCTTTCACCAAAGTATCTATCTTAGAAGGGAAAGATCCAGACACATACAGTATCTGCCTCTCCTATAACTGGCCAGTATTAGAAGAAAAGTTCTGTGGTAGTTTTAAGTACTTCACAACCCAGCCAAGTCCATCATACGCTATTTTCAGCTATTAGGAGACACTATCATTTTCTCCTGCTTTTTTCTTCCAAAAACCCCACACTAGATGATATCAAGTGCAAGCTGTTCACCTTCCCCATCCGAAGCTCCGAGGCTAGAAATGGAAGACAGGGAGCAAAAGAGTACGGTCTGAGCTTAGCAAAAAATCTTATAGCACGAAGCAGATAAATAATAACATTTAATATTTAAATTAAAACAAAATAAAGCATCTAATTTCTTCAACATTTTGCAAATTAGTACAGTAGAGCCTAGAAAAAAAGCTCAAACTTGGCATCAAGAGTGCCAAGGAAACCAAGAGACTGAAGTTTTGTGTACATAACAATGTCTTAGGCCTAGATGCTTATTTTTTAAAACGTTAATTTATGCTGTGAAAACTAACTTCCATGCTAACAAGAGAGCTAAGACTGCATCTTCTAAAGACAGACAGAAGTCTGTGTTTTGGTCAATCCCTCCTTTACTACCTCCCCCTCTGTCTTCGCAGTCACAGAAGACTCGTCCCTATCTTAAAATAAAACTTATGTTTGCATACTGAAGCAAAAGTGTGATCAGATTCCAGCCAGTTAAGTTGTCTGATATTTTTCAAACAACCCCTTCCCAGCCCCATGTGTCCTTGAGCTGCTGAATCAGGTCCCAAAGGTGAAGTAGTCTTAAAAAGAGAAGCCTTGAGTGTTTCCTTAAGACCCAGTTTGAAGTTTTTAGCTAACCTGATAGAGATGTGTTTTTAGTTTAAGAGTGAAAAGCAAATAGCTTACATGAATTACATTACTAGAGAAGTCAAGGCTCTTGGTGAGATATCAAGCACATCTTGTGAGAATCAAATTTCTTTCCCTTTTTTTTTGGTAAGAAGAGATTATTTGCTATCAGTAAGTGCTATCTAAAAGCATGCATTAAAGAGCCTGCTGAAAAGACAGCTATTTCTTCTTGTTTTAGCTCATTATTACCAGCATAAAACCTGCATACATCATATACTGGTCAAGAATAGCAGCTTGGAGAAATATTAACATACCACATACAGGACGAAGGCAGACAGTCGACCAGATTCTACACACTAAGAAAATTTCATTCTTAAAAGCCTTTTTAACAAATTTTGTTTAGGTGATTGCCAATAATCACACTGATGATTCATAAATTATACTGGAACCTCCCTTAGGTAATTATATTAAGACTACAAAGAACAGAGCACAGCCTTCTTACTGCAAATAGCACAGTCTCTTCTTTCAAAAAGACAACTGTCCCCAAAAGACACCTGTAAAACAGCATTTCTGTATTTTTAGGACTTTTCTTGGGATACACATCAAACAAACCTTATTTTTAAAGACAAAGCACATAAATATTAGGTGTTAAGAAAACACTGACTTACAGCTATTACCATAACCAACACCAACCACTCTTTGGCAAATCAAAACTAAACTTCCACCCTCAAAGCAGATCAGTCATCTTTTTTTACCTTAATTTTAGGGAAAGCCACAACCTCACTTCCTCCCCTCCCAAAAGATGAAGGAAGAAGAGAGCTTTAGAAGGCAGACAGAGTAGTCTTTATAATCTACTCACACCCTCATCTTATTCTCTAGCAATAGCTCAGTCAAACACCTGCAACCCTAACTAAAACCTGCCCTATCTGTGGTTGTCATTGGGAAGTTATCAACATAAAATAGGAACAGCTGCTAAGGGCTAAAGCACATCTGATGGTTATTGATGCCAGACCTGCTCTCATGGTAGTCAGTAAGACAGGGCAGAGGGACGCAAGAAGAGGAGTGGATATACTTAGATAAATTTTGGTTTCATTTTCTTATCTTCACCTCTATGTCTTAAATTTCGCATGATGGGAATGCTTATGTTTTATCAATTATCCTGGGTCACACTGGGTTATGGTATAAGAAGAGTGCATAAGTGCTATGTCTGGTTAAGCATGGTAAAGTATTCATATTTTCCTGCACCCCACAGATTCATTAGTTAAATTAAAACTCAACTCTATTTAGTGAGTTCACAGTAGTATAAAAATGAGGACCAGGTTGTTTCATAATAAATTTCATTTGTTGTCATTAAAACTACAAATACTTGGAATTTAGCCAGCTTATTTTGAATTTTGGCTATCGATTAAGCATTTGTTTCTCTCAGTACACCTAAAAAGCTTCGTCCCCAGTATGCTTTAGTACAAGGCAGGTCTGCAAAATCAGATTTGTATTTAATTTGTTGTTCCATTCATGTGTATGCCCCATCTTGGGATCAATATCTGCTTGGATTCTTATCATGAAAGTAATTAATCTGTGTGCTTTTAAAAATTTCCCTCATTTTTTTCACCAAGATATCCTGGTGACTTTGAGACTGCTGCATCACCCTCAAACACATAAGACACAAACAACATTGAAACCTTGTGATTGGAGACTTTGATTTATTTTAATTTATGAGAGTTGATTTGTACTTCCCAAAAGTATTCACTCGCAGCATATTAAAATTAGTGGGAGCATTTAAAGCACTGCTTCACCTACTGAATGCTGTGTGACAGGACCCCTAGCTATGCAAGTAACAAATACTTAAAAAAACACTGGAAACAGAGTAACAGGAACTGAAGCTCCCCACAAATAAAATGTGATTACAGGAGTCAGCTTTGCATCACAGTAAGACATAGAAATTGAGGGTAATGACTACTGATTCATGTCTAGGCCAAATATGGCTCTTGGATAGCACCCTACATTTGAAATAACCCTACTAACTTCAACAGAGTTGCCTTAGGTTTTCATCGGGGTAAATGATGGTAAAGTGTCATTTCCTTATGCTGTTTAATTCACTGTATCATTTTCCTAGATATTTATAACTTGTTAATCTGCGACTGTGGCACAGTACCCATGAAAGTTGTACAGGCACGTACAGGAAATGACAGTGAAAAAAATTCATCCATCCCAGAAAGCTGCACTATTCCTGCTTGCTTTCTCACCCATTAGATTGTTCTCACACCTAGAGAAATCTCACACTTCATTCACTCGGCCTTCTGCTAGTGTCCAGCCAAGGGGCTATTGCAGAATGATGCCTGACAGGGGACATATTACATCATCACCTGGTGCAGCTGGCAACTACCTATTTCTCTCTCTGAAAATGAATTTCTAAACTCTTTCCCTGCAATTGAGTCAATTATTCCTGACATTCAGCCAGTCAGATGCTCCCTGCACCCCTGCTGTGGCTCTCCTGGCCTCCACCAGCCTGTGAATAAGTAGCCTTCTCTTCCTTGCTCTCCCTTCTGGCACTTCGACTTCTCGCCCGAAACAAACATGTCCCTCCACCTGCTCTGCTCCTGCCTGGCCTCATTGTTCATTGGATTGGCAAGAGGTATCTGCTTACTCCTTGGATCTTCTAAGTTTTTTCTTTTCCCATAGTTCCTTATTAACTACCTCCTCAAAATAATTTTGCTCTGGTCAGGCCTTCATTTTTGATGGCCAACTTGTTTCTGTGCTTTCCGAGATCATCACTGGATGTGGATGTGGGGGCTGCTCTGCTTTGAAAGGGAGGTATCCTGTCATTACATCCATTCCTGAGCAAGAAAAGAAGCCCTCAGTTACTAGGCTTCTCTTTATAGGACTTTAATGTATTATTCTGAAGAGTTCAAGTATATGTCAGTTCTTTGTCCCATCCCATGACCTTTGGCTATCTTATAGAGAGAATGGAAAAAAAATTTCAAACTCCTCTGATGTGGAAAAGGGAACTCTTTTCATTGTGTGTAAAATTAGTAGGATGAAATTCTCAGCACGCTTTTCACAACCAAAGATTTAAATAGCTTGCCAAGGGAAAATGACTGGCTTGTTCAGTATATTTTTATACTCACCAGGATGTTGATACTCAATATCAGCACTAAATTTGTGGTTATTAGAACTAACTAGGGTGCAAAGAACAGAAACAAAACAGTTTACTAAGTCTGATTTTCACCTTTTTATTTTACTTCATGTGATGCCCTTTATGTCAGGAAATAAGCTGTTCTTTTCTAGGAAGTCCTCTTAATGTTTTCCTAAAGCAACAGTACATGATAAAATCCTATGTGTTTAGCCATAAATTAGGGATCTAATTTCTGTTATGCAGTTACGGTGTGGCCATGCTGCTGTCATATGATTGAATCCAGAGTGGCTCTTCCACGTGTATCTGAGTTTGGGTGCTCCCCATGATGTCAATCTCTTCTTGTGCTGTATGAGAAGCTGAGGGTGGAAAAGATGCATCCACAGCCTTATCTGATCACTGAATTGAATTTGTTGAAGTAATGTTCTTAGAGTTGAGTCCTGGAGAAACAATCTTTTTCTGAGCATAGTTTAAATTTTTAAATCCCCTTCAGTTGTGGCTTTGTGCAAGCTGAGGTGGCTCTATATTACAGCTGGCTAGGGTAATATACATGTTATTAATTACTGTGCCTCAGCTGAAACCTAAGAACTTTTTGAACAGCTTTAACACAGTTGCAAGCTATTATGTGTTCATACCCTTCATGATCTAAGCTAACCCAAAGCAGATCTGACTAAAATGAATTTCAGCAGTCATTTCCATGAATGAAATTGGCTCAAAGTTATGCTTGAAATGCAGAACTTGAGGTGATGATTGAGTAGTTACATCCCCTATGTGCCTGATTTCTCTGTGAAAGATTATACCCTTGCAGCAGAATTGCATGAATTTATACTTTCATGAGCTCTTATCCTTTAGAATCCCAGATCATTCACCAGGTACCAACTGGAGATCTTTAACAAAATACTTCTCTGTGTTTCCTGATTATATCCAGTGCCCTAGACTGTTGCAGTCTTCTGCCAGTAGATGTCAGCTCAGAACTGGTGAAAGTTTATTCTGCTTGTTTCAACGTAATTGGAATCAGTGGTTCTGTGACTTTGACCTAACTGTTAATATCAGATTGCTTATTCAGAACATCAGAAAGCATGATGTCACTATTCAGACATTGAATGTATGACCAGTGTGACATTTGGACACTTGGTGACATTTGTAAAGAGATAATTCAGACTGAATTCACTGTGATTGAAAAAAATAAAGCTAGGTAGTCAGTTATTAAACTTTAAGGAAAAAATTTTCAAGATTTGACTCTGATTCCAAGTTAACTCTGATTCTAGATTATGCCAAGAAGCCAGGAGAAAGGAGTCACCGTGTTGCAGAGGGTGGTAGTAATTTGTGGCGACCTCTATGCTGCCAGAAACAAAATTACTGGAGCATTCAGAGGAGTCCCTGCCCCAGTGAACTGGTTATCCCTGTGAGACAATGTGAGGGAGGCATATGCTTGCTATTGGGATTTTTTCCCCCTTTTCTTGGAACTGTAGGACTAGTTTGTATATGTTCATGAATGTAGTTTGTATATGTTGCTGGAACAGCATTTGAGAGGCAAACCTTTGGCCATGGGTCTTTACAGTAACACGGCAGCACACGTACACCTGCTGGAATAGGAGGAGCTGCACTTCTCCATACACTGTGCAGACAGGTGCTGTAGCACTGCCTACACTTGTTTTATGGCATCAGCTCTCCAGGCAGACAGAAAGACTGATCACCTGTTCTTGGGACATGGTCATGTTTCAGGGTGTTCCTGTGTTTTGTGAGCAAGCAAGCATGCATGGGACAGTCATTCTTGCTTTTAGAAATGTCCGCTTCAGGGATAGAAGCATGCTGTTAGTGTATTCCCACACTTTCCATACTGCTGTAGCTGGTTCTCCTGAGGACTCTGGATGTCTACCCCAGAGATGCCAGTGCCTCAGCCATGGAGCTGTGCTGAGTAGGTCTGTGGTAAGGGAAAGCTTGCTGTGCCCTGTCAGGCAGTGCCTTTAGCGCACCGCCATAGCCTGACGGCTATGTTTCTGAGTCTTGCCTGCTCAAATCCATGCTTTAGAAGTGGGTTGGCTGCTCACACTTGCAGGTGAGTTGTTTATGCTGTGGAGGAGGTATTTAGTGAAATCATTGGCGTTTTCTCCTTGAAATGCAGAAGGCATAGGGCATGGAGGCCAAGAACACAAGTGTGTGAATGCTGCAGTTACTGTGCAATACTGTGAAGGGACCAGAGCTTTGGGATCATAGAATCATGCAATTGCTGGAATTGAAGGGAACTTAGAGATCATCTAGTTCCAACCCCTGTGCCATGGGCAGAAACAACGCCCAATAGAGCAGCTTGCTCAAAGCCCCATTCTATCTGGCCTTGAACACTGCCAGAGTTGGACCATCCACAGTTTTTCTGGCCAACCTGTTCTAGTGCCTCACCACCTCCACAATAAAGATTTTCCCCTTAACATCTAAACGAAATCTCTGCTCCATTAGTTTAAATACCGTTCCCCCATGTCCTGTCACATTACTTGGGATGGACTGAAGCCATGTTGTTGTACACATCTGGGAGAACCCGCAGTGGGGCACCTAGACCCTGTCAGGACCCTGAGAGCACCAATAGGCTGGGCAGTCCCTTTTCATTCCAAGAAAACATTATTCCTTATTTTTGCAGACTGCAGCCTAAGTCCATGCACAGTTGTGGATGTCAATACAATAAATTCAGGAAAGTTGAGTTGCACAGTTCCAGTGTCTTTAGCAGGTTAACTGCCTGTTTGTTTAAAAACTTGTTTTTGGTGACCTTGCTCCTTACCATTACTTTTTTTTTTTTGGGGGGAGGAGGGGAGGTTCCTCACTACTGCCATTGCTCAACAAATGGTACTTTTTTAACATCAGAGGGCCAGTGATAGTAGAACTGGCTGTAAATGTTTGACAGTGGCAAGAGGGTGATTTTGTTGAACTGCATGAAGGTTGATGCGGGTGACAAAAATCCATTTGGGTGCCAGTGTTCTCAGGGCCCTCAATTAGGCTGAGCTGATGAACCCTGCACTGTAGACTCAGAGGTATTTTTATGTAATGTGTTTTCAGGAGCCGGCTTGTTTAGGGGTCTGATATGGGCAACCAGAAAGTCCCATTGTTCCTGGGGCTGGCTCAGGATGGGAAGGGAATTAAGATATAACCTGCATACCTACTTCCAAGGGGCATAGGAAGTGAGTTTCTGAGGGGAGCTATAAGGGCTTGAACACTTTCAATAAAATTTTAATTAGATTTAACTATACAACCATCAGTTAATTTGTCACAGGCTTTATGAGTTTATAGGTTTAGGGAGATTTTTAGGTGCTAAGTGACCATATGTTTTACAGGCTTAATATGGCTTTAGGTTTTAGATTATTATGACATTTTGCAAGTTTTTTAAAGCTTAGTAATTTGTTCCTTGGTTCTTCTTCATGGGCAGAACCCATACAGTAATGTATTTTAATGACAAACCAAATCATTAACTAGTCAATTAAAGCCAACCATTTTAAGCCTACTAGGTACTTGTACACATACAGAGAAAATAACTCAAGTGAAATGTGACTTGAAGAGATCTTTATGTGCTCAAAACATTTAAAATAGCTATAGTGAAATTATGTGAGCCCCTAATAATTAGAGTAATGAAGGTCAGTCCCATTGGTAATGGATGTCTGAAGAACTCTGCATTCCCAGACTTGAGCAGTTCTTATAACTGCTTGTGTGAAATGGCTTGAAGCTGAGCATATGGGTGCTGGTGCTTCAGAGCAGTGGCACTGGTGTTGAAACTGGTAGAAAAGCCATTATGAAACTGAGTGTGCAAGTTCTCATCCCCAGACTGGTGACTGATTCCACAAGCATGAGGTACTGCTCCTAAGCCTCTGTCCTTCTGCAAGGAGCTTGCCCTGCTATTTCTGCCTGTGCATTCTGCATCCACTTCTGTGGAAAACTCATCCAAGGCCTGCTTGACTTTTCTCCATTGCTAAACACTTCTCCCTCTGTGCATGTCAGCAGCAGCTCTTGCTATTAGTGTCCACAGGCATATTATGTTAAGGGCAATTTAATAATGTTAGAACTTGGCCTTCCTCTATTACCAGTGCTGGTTCTAACTTTGTTTCAGGCCAGAGAAGTCCTGGAGTACAACAGTTGCTAAAATATCATAATGGAAAAAAGAACTAATATTTGAGGCCAGTGGGAATATTCCAGCTCTCTGTTCCAAGGAGCCTGTGAAGGGAGCACTGTATCAGCAAATGGAGAGGCTTAGTAAGTGACCAGCCCAGTCCTCGGGAGTTTGCCCAGTCCTGAAATCTGATAGCCTGTCACTGCTCTTGCTCTAATAGGTAATGCTGACCAGCATTATTTATTAGGGAGGAGGAAGGATAACGCAATGCTGCACTGGGATGCAGATGCTTGCTCTCAGAATGGCTTCTCCTTCTTCGTGCTCTTAGCTGTGCTCTGCAAATAAATGAGGAAGGATAAACAGCGGGGATTTGCAGCTCTGTTCTTGCAATATTAACTGTCCTCTTGGGAAATGTTTATCATGGTATTAGTGTGATGATATGCGACTTTTCCAGGGGTTGAGGTGTTGTGATAATTAAAGCTACAGTCTGTAGAAAGGGAATGAGGAACCTCACATGGGAGGAGATGAGAGAGAGGTCCTTGCTGTGTCCCACTCTTGCAGCCAGGACTGTCCCGCCTTCTACATGTTCTTAGCCACTGCCTGAAGCTGAACAATTTCTATAGGGGCTTTGAACTTTGAAGGTGGCAAAGGAGAACAGAGTGCCCAGGCTGAGAATGAGTCCTGAATGCTTCTGACCCAGCTTCAAGGGCTGAAATGCCTTTGGCTGGAATGGGCAGGGGAGTGTATGGAGGGACATGTTTCTGGGAGTGAGAGGTGCCTAGATTCAGGACTCTGGTACTCAGTGAGAACAAATAAAGAGAAGAGAAGGGGATTCTGGCACAACCTTTCTTTTTACTGGTGCAAAACTGAGAGATTTTAAAAAAATATAATAAATATTTATGTGCAGGATTAACCCCTCCAGCATGAAACTGCGCTGTGCATACTTGGTTTTCTTCATGGGAGGGTCAAAGTATGTTAAAATAATCTTTTAAACAAAAAAAAAATGTTGAGGGTTTTTTGGGGGAGAAACAGCTGAGGGCAAGTTGTAGGTGGGAAAACTTTTTTTGAGATAAATGGCTGGCTGGAGTCTGTTTTAGCTTTAACAAGGGTAATACAACTTGTGTAAGACTGACAGCAGAGTCTGTTTATCTAACTTTTGTTTATTATTATCTAGCTTTCTGAATTTCTAAACCTCTGTTTCAACATAGTTAGAATTCCCATTTCATTTCTGCAAGACGTTGTATTTTGCATTATGCATTTGGCTGTATTGCATGTGCAGGGGTTACAGAAAAGGCATTATATGTACATTAGTGCTGTACCTTTTTATTTATCTATATGCCAAGATTAATCCAAGATGCGGTTAATGTTTTGCCCAGAGCAACTGTACCACTGAACGTTAACCCTGATCTTAAGAGACTTACTCTCTGTTCCTGTGACAGTTTGTTTGTTCTTCACTTCAGGGCCTCTTTTTAGCTAAAACAGCCATTAACAGCAAATTGTTCTGGACAGCTTTTCTGCCTCCGAGTAACAAAAACTGTGCAACTTATTTTCCTTTCTTCCTATACCTTTTCCAGGTGATTCTTATAAACACAAATCCACTGTGGTATCCATCCAGCACTGGAATGTTCTAAATGCAGAGATATTACTTGACTCATTACCAGTGTGACCTTTCAGCATTCCCTATTCAGCAGGGGACAAATCCCACTGAACTTTGTGTACATATTATTGCAAATACAATGTGTACAATGTCCATATTGGAGGAAAAAATGCATCCAGGTACTTTGTATATTTTCAGTTGTTTCTGTAGGTTCTTGGGCTGTGTGAGTGCCAGATGAAATTACATCTGTATTGTAAAAGAATGTTATGTGTTAGGAGTTTAGTCCTAAAATAGATTTAACCCCTGTAATTCTGTAGAAGGTATAAGTGCTCTGTATTTATTCGAGCATTTGATTAATCCAATTAATCAAATTAATCATTAAAATTAATAATATAAAAAATGACTGAAAATATATTCCTATATTAAGCAGAAAATAGGTTTTTTTACTTCATCATAAACAAATAAATTATCTGTGAAAGGGTAGAATAAAAGAAATGAAAAGGATTGTTTGCCTGTAGTACAGTGGAGATATCAAGGGAAAACTGGAGCTTTTGTTGAAGTTAATAAGAGCTGGATCAAACCTAGGATTTCTTACAGCTCTCATGAGGCTCCACAGCTCTTCACTAGTCCAGAATTAAAAATGAATAATTATGAACTGTATCTTTCTCTTCTCTAAAGAAGAAATAGCTCCCAGGTAGATTTAACATGATAAAACTTGCTTTATGAAACCTTTTTTAATTAACCAGATACCTTACATTATTTCAGGTCCTGCTGTTCTGTTTCTTCTTACAGGAGGACTACTGAAATGGAAACAAAGGTGAGTTTGGTAATATAAAACTTATGTTAGAATTACATCTAAAATGAAAAGTTAATCAGAAATAAAAGTATCAGTTTCTATCAAGTTAAAAACTCACACTGGCAGTGCAAATAGGTTTATAGTAGAATAATAAATTACTGCCCTTTGAAAACATATTTTGTTTAATTGCAGTTGCAACATAATTGTTGGAAAATTGTTGAAAAGGAGGTAGAATTTTTTTGTTTGTTTGCATTTTCACAGAGATTTTTCTATGGCTGCCACAGAACAGAGACAGCAGTTACTTCTGTAGTATGGCAAAAGCTCTTCCTTTCTGTTTGCATAATCTTAATATCACTGAGATATTTCACTGCTAAAAATGAAAAAAATACATGTACAGATACATATGTATAATGGTTATGTGATTACATATTTTTTTAATAGAAGTATTTTTATTGCTAACTGTAATTGAGGTTTTTATCTTGTCCCCTCTTTTGCTTTATTAGAATTTTGATCTAGGAAAATACGAACAAGTGAAAAATCTGATTTACTGTTTCATATTGCATCTCATTAATTTTAAAGCTGCATAATTGTAAATGACAGTAATACTTATGAACAAATTTGTATATACGGAGTTGAATAACTAGATTGAGGAGCTGAAGTGGAGTCTTACAGGATACTTAAAATATTCTATGGACACTTTGTACTACAGGCATTAATGGTACATTTTGAGAAGTGTGAAGTGTTGAGGGATGTTAGGAACAGAGCTGGGATTGAGCTTCATTAACAGCTGCAGCAGTTTGTAAATATGAGGGTTGTGACAGCTTATTCTTGCAGAATAAGCACCTGCTTGTTGGCTATATTACCAAACAAATGAAACATTGAGAGGAATCTCAGACTGGTTTCTCTGTGCCAAATCTGCTTGTGTTCAGGTATTGTCCTGTAGTGAAGATCTGAGGACGTAAGTACAATTTACCACCTGAAGCAATCTTGTCTTGTCTGTATGATTTCACTCAGAACATGTAAATTTCTCAGGTGGTGCTCAGTTAGCTATAGCTTACTGCAAAATTATGTAGGAACATAAATAATTCTGATAGTTCATGAAACATGAATAAAGGCCTAGTCAATACTTTCTTTTTTTTTTTTTTTTTTGAGGCTCTTGGGAAATCTAAATTGAATTGTGTTGCTGAAGTTCTTTTGAATACATATTCTGAAAAATTTTTAAGGTGCCATTTACTTTTTCATTACTTTGAAATAGCTTCCAATCCTTTCAGTGTTCCTTCCTAATGAAAAATGTTGGCAAATGCCAGTCCTCATTTGTACAAGGTTTCCAGCAGGGGCTACTGGACATGTCCTAAAATGATTAACCTCAGTGCTGGAATCATTTCACTTTTCTCCATTGCTACTTCTTGTTAATACAGAGAGAAACTGTCTTCTGTTATTGCTGGGCAAAATGTTTTGCCTCTAAGTAAAATTATAGAGATGTTATTTGTCTATTTGACATCTATGAATACAGAAAGCTCAGTGCTGCTGCTTGCAAGGCATCCTCAATTCCCTGTGTGCACTCACGCAAGGGGCTTTCCCTGCATCTCATCATTGTGCTCTGTGAACGTACCTGGAACATAAAAGACAGAGTATCTGTCACAGATGTTCCTAAGACTCCTGATGCTGCAATGTCTTTCTTGCCCCAAATTACAGCAGGCTACATCAAGATTAATTTGGTCAAAAGAAATTACAAAAATGCGGAAAAACTTTCAAATTGAGAGAGGTGAAAGACTTCAAATAAGATAATTATATACCTTAGATAAATAAGATGTGCCATAACTCATCTGGCTTTAAAGAGTAATAGCAAATGTTGCTAAGTTAGAGAAGAAATGGCTGTTCACTTTATCTTACAAGACACAGTGAATAAGATACTCATGAAGCTGAAATGCTTCGCCTGCAAAATTGAAAGGAAGTTTTTTTCATGCAACACATATTGTCCTTGTGGAAATCAATATTTCAGCATATAGTTTGATATCTAGAGTTTATTGGGATTTAGAAAAAGAGTTGGCCATGAATAAAACCCAACAAAACAAAACTAAACTAAACCCCATCCTTACTCAGATTTGAGATACTGTTAAGTAAAGAATTAAGTATTTTAGAGGAGAGATAAACATGCTACTGACTTAGGGGGGTCTAGAAGAATCTTTACCTGAGGCAGGCATGACCTGACTACCTCTTGCAAAACACCTTGAAGTTTTATGAAGCAGCTGTGGCCAAGGGCAGAGCTCTGCCACGTTGAACCATGGACCTGATCCAGCACAACAACGCATGCCAACGGCAGTAATTCCCCATGGTGTAGAATGAGGTCCTCATGGTACCCAGACCACTGTTAGCTTTAGGGGGAATCTGCCTGTGTTTCCTAGGCCACAGGGTGTAAGGAAAGTCCAGCTCAACCTCCTACATTGCACTAGCTAGTAGAAGCAGCAAGGATTAAAAGCTGCTATTTCAATGTTAGGGCCATCAGTGGATCTCGAGTCGGTTGGTTACCCCAGTGCTGCTGGTGAGGAGCCAGAACTCCCACTGCTCCTGCCAGGAATCCTGTGTCCCTCTGTAGGGACATGGCCCTGCCAGGAACCCCTCTCTCTGCTCAGGACCGGGGAAAGGAAGTGTTGGGCCATTTTCT
>VZTZ01033627.1:178621-316456 GCA_013400955.1 Drymodes brunneopygia
TTTTTTTAAAGTAGCATTTCTACCCCACCCTGAAAGCTAGAGGTACGTCTAACTTGGACTGGGAACTGAGCTGATAAAGGCATTGTATGGCTCCTTCAGTGTCCTTGAAAAATGATTGTCTGAATAAAAAGCATTATGTTAATTCAACAATAGTAAATAACTTTATGATACCCAAAGGACTGTGCCATGGGATCCTAAATATGTAAATGAATTGAAGTGACATTGTATGCACTTAATAAATTATTAAAACCATTCAGACTCCTCCCACATCAGGTCTAATACTGCTACATCTAAGGTGATACTTTGCAGTGCAGCTGTAAATGCAGTTTCCAGGAGTGTAACACAGTAAGTGGAGATGAGAAGGCAAGGGGAGTGCAGAAGTGCAATGTGGTTAGCACTTAAAAAGGAGGTAGCTCCAGTCTTGCATTCTATATGAGGTGTTAAGAGTAAGCTTACAGGAACACTAATTAGGAAAGCAATTTTAAGAGACCATTTGTCATGACTTCAATGTCCTGTCATTGTAAATGGTGAGTTTAGTAGTGCTGAGGAAATTAAATGAAATTCCTTAAGGAAAAGCTTTTATGTTGAAAAACAACAGTCTCTTGCATGCTCTTCAAAAGTGAAACAAATACCTTTATATGACTAAAGTGTGATTGATCTCACTTCCACTCAATGTTTTGTCAACATCTAGATGAGATAGCTATGGAGAACATGTGTGTGTATACATAAATATTTACTCATACACATATGTACATAGAACATAGTGAGGTATTGCATGAAGCCTTTTTGGTAATCAGAGCAGTTGTTAAGCTGTGACTGTTTGTGTTCTACACCATGGAAATATTTATTCAATGTGAAAATGCATGAGGGGCTTTTGAAAGTGGTAGTTTGTGTCACTGTTGTGCTTGTCATGGACTAGAAGGAAACTGCATCTGCACAGTCAGCGCATTTTCTAAAATCAACAGTATTATCTCTTTCTAGGAAGGTCTTTTCACATTCAGTGAGGTTTCACAAGCCAAATCAAGTCTGAAGGCTTCCTGCTGCCCATAGTAGGTACAGGGGTGCAGGTTATTCCAGTGCCCTTGGTGACCACCAGCATAGGTACTCCCTAAACCTTCCTTCTGCTCTCAAATGCACCAAAGGGCAATAGAAACCTGCTTAGTCTCTTTATTGCTGGGTCACTTTCCTGTCATGTTAATGAGTTGAATCAGCTTCTGCGGAAGGCAGGTTTGATCAGCATCAAAATAGGCATAAGGTATCTGGAAAGTGTTGGTGGGAAGGAGAAAGGTGGAGAGGATGGAGGCCCCCTGGGTTTGGCTGTGGTTAGATGTTGGATGATTCATTCTGTCTCATAAACCTGCAGTGTTAGTTTTTATTGTTTCTTCAGTACCATTACCTGTAGAAATAGCTGTGCACATACAGATCTGTCAAACCTGCCATCCCACAGACTTGTTCACTTGGGTCCATCTCCATCTGGGTGACATGGCCCCTGTCTGTGTGAAGCTGAGACCTGTGCCCTGGGTGCCAGGCACAGCATTTGTCACCTGCCAAACAGCCACTGGGGCTGGGGACCTGTCCTGCAACCAGGCTGGTGCTTCTGAACAAGCTTCAAATAATATCCAGGCATTAAAGTCACAGTGCCCACAACTGCCTTGGCTTGGGGCATTCCTCAGCACTGGGGCCAACGTGGTGTTTCCTCATCTTCTTTAGAACCTTGAAAACTTTTGAGCACAGAGGCTTTACTACTTAAAACCAAACTAGATAATAAATATTCAGAAGTGTGAAGAGAGAACCTGTAGCAGTGCATATTCCAGGCTTGATTTCCTTGCTTATTCTACAGCAGAGGGTGAGAAGCAGTTGGTTAACTGAGTGGGGGCAGGGGAACAGTACAGTAGATTTTACCTTTTCTTCTTTATTTATTTTTTTAAGTATCTCTTCTTATATTTTTCAAGACAAGACTGAAGCTTTTAAGTGTTTCGTGGAGGGAAGTTTTGTCTTGCTTGAGCATTTGATAAGGATCAGTTTTCAAGATTTGTTCAGTGAGACATTCAGTGATAGTGAACTCATCCTTAAACAGTCAGTTAGAGGAATTCAGCCTTCAATTGAACTTGTAATCTTGTTATTTTTATTTAGAAAAAAGCTGGTATGCTTTCAGTTATGGAACCATCTTTCCCCAAGTTTTTCTCCTTCCCTTTGGTTTTTGTTGCTTCTGAGATCCCCACTGCATTTGATGGGACTGAGGCGAACAGTTGCCAACTGCTGCAGCTGAAAGCCTGAAGTAACAAAGCCACATTTCTTTATTTTACGAAGGGTCCTGTCCACTGATGAGGATTTTCAATTCCTTTGCAGCTGAGTAGCTGAGAAAGGCAACCCCAGCATATCCTGGTGTGGCTGGCAGCAGGCAGATCACGTGTTCCGATGCTGCTGCTCTCGTTCCAACACTGCGTCCAGCCGCGGTGTTTATCAGATCTTCCTGACACACAGCACTGAGCAGATGTTCCCTTTTTTAGTATGGAGTGATGTTTCTGACGTGCAAACTGAGATTAGGAAGGGGAATACTTACAAAGTTTCATGCTTGAGTGAAGCACCTATATGTCAGTTTCTGACAGGCAGAACTAAGGGGGGGACAAACCAAACCCCAAACCAAAAAGCCCTCTGCAGCTGCTCTTCACTGAGTGCCTGGTGTTGCAAGAAGAATCCACAAGCTTCAATGCTGGCCAAGAATTAGAGGCAGTGACTGCTAGCCTGTTCTTCTGATGGGCTAGTCACAAATGGCAAGGCTCCCATGCAGCCCTGGGCCCAGTGACAAAGTTAAAGCACAAGATGATTGCAGGAAGTTGCTGCAGAACTGACAGCTGTACCATCTGGTACTCTGCATTTCTGTGGCTTTCAAAAAGATATTTTTGAAAGGAAATCATCTCTAACTCTCCAGATGTGCATGCATCCATATGCACCAGCATCCAGAATTTATTGTTCCCTCTCTGAAGAATAGGACTTGCTGATAATTGAATTGACAGATAAAAGCAAGACATTTTATTGAAAGAAGAGCGTTGTGTATGCAGGTGTAGTGAATGCCATGTGCTGATGAAACTTGGGGGACTAGGTAGCAATGGTTAAATGGAATAATAGGAGTTGGATAGGAAAGAAAACCAACTGTTAAGAAGGAAAGGAGCTCATAGAGGTGGTAAAAAAAAAGGGGGGACAAACAGAACTCCTTTAAGTTCAGTGCATCTATGTATGTGAAGAAAAGGAAGCAGTTTGGGCCAGATAAAAGAAATTAAATAACAGTAAAATTTGGCTATGCTTTTACTTTGAAGCTTGGATAACCTATCAAAAATAATGCTAATGTTATGAATTAAGGGAAAATCTATTAATGGTTTGTAGAACTGTGTGGTACTGTTATTGTTTAGGAATGTTTGTGAAGTGTCTAATAGATTCAGTAAAAGCAATTGGAAAGTTTTCTAAATTGCAGGAGTAGCTATCAACTCTGGTTGGGACGCCTCCTGAACCAGTAAACACAAGACACCTCCAAATCTCTCCTGATCACATTGAGGTTGCTCTCATTATTCACCAGATAAGATATAAACTCTTTTCATTCCATGGTAGTGCTCCTTGAACAACCAATATAACACTCTATATTTTTGGGCAAAAGATGGCTGCATTTGTAGTTCCAAATGAAAGTCAGTAGGGATCAAGCATGTGACAGCTACTTGCAATTCTGAAAAACTGCCATGGGATATTTTTAGTCATTATGATTAAGAAAGGATGGATAAAAAAAGAAAAACCAACAACAAAATCATCCTATGCCAAAAATCTTACCCCTGCCCCCCAATCTCGTGTATGCATTCTATAACCTTACTATTACTGTGTATTTTGGTACCTTTATCTATACTACTGATACTGCCTGAGATGGGATTCCAACACTTCCTTGTGTTGGTTTGAAAATCATTACAACTTGTATCAGCACTTCCAAGAATACCCATGAGTATACAGAAAACTGAAATACATATTTGCAATTCAAAGAGGTAACTTTTGGCTGAGAGAGACTCAGAAGACTTGTTTCCTTGGATAAGCATAGATTTCTGAAGTTTACATGTGTGTTCTTGTGCATGCTCTTTGAGTTCTTGTATGGCAATTCATGAAAGTAAGTATGGCTCTGTCTCTTTGCCTCCTGAAATCTGGAATTTCCTTCTCTGTCATCTTTAATTTACCCAATTTCAGGAATACAGTAAAAGCAGTAGGGTGGGTAGGATGGTTTGATGAGTTTCAATACTGATTTATTAAAAAACAATGATTTTGAAACCTGTTTTAGTTATTTTTACTCTAAGCAGGCATTAAATTTTTATACAATTTTTTTCCCTTTTGGCCCCAATACAGAGCTCTCCTGTAAACCAAGCAGAATGCTTCCTGTCGTTTTCTGATAAAAAGTGCACTTCCATTCATTGTTTCCATGCAACTTCCTATCTTTCTATGGTAAAGAGGAGTAAAGTTGAGACAATTTATGGACTATCTCTAGGGAAAAAAGACTTTTTACAACATGAATTTTGAACATTGCTGGGAATAACGAACCAGGAATGTTAGAAATAGTTTGTGTTTGTTCATTTCTTCCTCTTTATACAATCATTGTGCTGAAGACAACTTTATCCATTAACAGTGATGAAAATTGAATGCTGCATTTGCTTCTTCCATTAAGGCTGTTAAGGCACAATGTTCCTTTGCATTTTAGGTACTGCTTGTTATCTGAAATAATTTTGTATCTAACCATCTTGTTAAAATTTGTAAGTCAGACATTTCTGAAATACAGCCATGCTAGGTGGCAGGGAAGCCCCCAGTCGAACACAGATCACTGTTTAAAAAAGAATGAGTGCTTCATGGACAGAGGATTTGTGCAAGAGAATCACCTGCATTTAATTTTTAGACTAATTGCTTGAAACGTGGGGGTTTTTCTTCTACTTGAGGATAACAAAGGGAAAAAGTCAACAACCCTTTTTGAAACAATGGTGGACCACTTTGTTTTCTGTTCTTTGACATGGAAAACAGAAATGGTGCTTTCTGGATGTGTTTAAATGAAAGTCAATACATTCATGCTGTTCTGTTTATGGGTATTAAAAAGATGCTCTTATGTTAGTGGAAATGTTTTCCAAATACTGCCTTGGGAGAAGGAATGGTAAGAGAGAGTAAGAGCATGCGTGGATGAGTTAGCACATTCAGGCATGGAAAAATACTAGAGAAGAGTTCCTGTAAGCAGTGTTTTGCTGCAAACCTCAGGAGGTAGGGCTCTGACAGTACTCCTGGTCAGAAAGAAGTACAGCAGAGGTTACATAAAATGTAGCTCTGTGGTAGAGTACATCTGCTTTTGAAAGACTTCTTTGTTTTCCAGGTGCAGATGTTTGTTTTCTAAGATTATGCCTCATGGGTAGCAATGTCTTGATATTGTGCTCAGCGGATGTTAAACCAAACAGGTTTTTCATTCATTGCCTTTTCTGTTTAATTAGCTTAATATGTGTATAAACAAGACACCTGGAGTTTCTTTTGTTAAACAAGATATTTAACTGATTGACATTGCCTAGCTGTGCCTTGCTTGCATAGGTGTTGTAATCGTTTTGCTATACAGCAAATGAATATGACTTTATAATTTGCAATTTTTCATGAAATGGATAGTTTAAGTTTAAATCAAAATTTCTAAGTAGCAGTACGCTGCTACAGCAGTTGAGTTTTATTTGACAGTTAACCTTTCCAATTAAGCTTGCATCAGTTTTATGTCCTGATGAGGACAAAAGATCAATAGAGGCTAATTTTTCAAAAAGCAGAATAAGGAATTTCTGCTTTAAAAATGTAATTTGAGTTTTTCCCTACATGGAAAAAACTGTGAGGTCCATGCAGGTGACACTTGAAATTAGATCATCTCTGCTAAACAGGTATAAACTTTGTGCTTTTAGCAGTGGCCAGGAACCATGGGAGTGGATGTTTTGCAACACTTCCACCAGAGAGGCATAAAAAATTATTTTGCTTAGGAGGAAAAGCCAGCATCAGGAGTTTGTACCAAGCATAACAGCAACCTAAAAAGGCATGGGGCATGTCATCTGAATGATTCCTAGTGGGCAGGCAGATAGATAGACTTTACTATGTATAACAGAAATGTCTAGAAAAACTGCAGAAAATAGAGGATCAAAAGACATGGTAGATTAAGTGTAATCTAATGTGCTGAAACGTCTGAATAGTTTGGTCCATACATGGAATAAGTCTGGGCAGAGTTGATAATCGTGGAATGGGAATTAATTGGGGGATAATAGTTGGGGATAGACAGCACATGGAGCAAGAGTCTAATTGCACATAGCATTAACGCCAGGTGTCAGTGTAAAGGTGAAGAATGTAGCTCAATGTGCAGTTCCAGAGAATTTTATTTTCTTCCTTGAAGGGAAGGGGAGGGGTGCAGGGATGGCATTGTGGAGTTGCTGGAGGTTAGTGAGCTCGGAGCCCTGGAATGGGAAACCTCTGCTGAGTTTTTGCAAAGCACATGTTTTTAGTTAGTGCAGCTTGTATGTTTTAACTCCTTCTACAATCAAATCTTGCCACCTGTACTGGATATTTCTTCAGGATATATTTTTTCGCTTCTCTTTTAAAACTTTATAGCTCATTCAGTTCAAATAGGTATCTGTGGAGTCTGGTATCTTGAGTGTTTTGGTTGGTTGGATTGGTTTGTTTTTACAAAATAGCCAAAATTAGTCCATGTCCGTGAATCTTTTCCCTGCAATTTTAAACCTCTCACCCTTGCTCCAATGGTAATTAAATCAAAAGTAGCTCCACCATGAAAAATATGCACTAGATGTGAAGAACTTGCTGAAAATGAAGGATCTGAAGGGCAGTGTGCCCAGCCCTGTGTACTACAGTTTTGCTGTGTTTGCTTTCAGTACAATGCTTCTGTCTCCTTTTCTTCATACGGCCCCACATGATTTTCTGTGCATATTGTTCTCATGGACATTTTTACTTTTTCTGTCCATTTCTGCCAAATCTGAGATGCGTTGAAGGGCTCTCATGAACATTTGCTCAATTTCAGTCCTGCTTTGATTGCAGTTCAGAAGAGTTCTGCTGTTTCTTCCGCTGAAGTAGAATCTGCTCTAAATTCATTGA
Organism: Drymodes brunneopygia; assembly: GCA_013400955.1. NCBI lineage: Eukaryota > Metazoa > Chordata > Aves > Passeriformes > Petroicidae > Drymodes > Drymodes brunneopygia. The sequence goes on from VZTZ01033627.1 coordinate 185,753, forward strand.
TACTGGCCAGTGGTTATGGTGCAGCGATTGAACCAACTCTCATCAGATTTATTCAACAAATATGGAAAATGTGAGCTTTTAAGAAGTTTTAATGTACTTCTCCTGGGGAATTCCTAGTTTATGTAAATAGTCTTATTGAAGGAAGATACATGTTCCATTTCAGTGCAGTCCGTAGTAGCATGGAAGAAAGACAGAGTAGCAATACTAAAATAAGTGGTAGGACATATTATAAAAATGCCCTTTTTTTTTTTTAATATTAGATAAATACATAAAAGTTACAGAGGAGAGAATATTAGAATGGAATTTATTGAATACTATGAGATTATTTTTTTTTCTGGTTCTCCAGCCCTCTAAAACAACAGAGCTTTTATTGCAACTGATCATATCTTATAGTAACGGCTATTTTTTTGGAAGTTAATGTTCCTAACTAACTTAAAAGAAACACTCCACACTTTAAAATTTATTTTTAAATATTGAAGTATCCAGTAATTTCCTTTTATTTATTTTTTTGGTTTTTGGCCAGAACACATCTAAAACCTTTGTTACTCCCATGCCTTTCCGACTATGTATTAAGGGAGAGAAGTGATACAGAAACACCAAAATTTTTTTTGTCAGTAAATTTCTTACTCCTTACCAAAATCATAGTAGACAGAGTTAGGAGCACTGTTGTTCTGCATCACACGTGCTGTGTTTTGTCTGAGTTGGAACTACTGCCATGATTTGTTTAGAACAGGGAAACCATAATGGTCTCCCTCCCAGCCAAGTAGTCTGGAAAAAAAATTAAAAAAAATCAGTAGTAGATTTATACAAATATAAAAGGCCTTAGACAGTCATCTCCTTTAGTCTTCATCCTGGCCAGTATGAAGGTCTGATATTCTCTACCCTGCATCTTTCTTATGGCAGTCACACTTACTCAGAGAGGAAAATCGTGTAATCCAGGAGTAGTCTTGGACAGCCCAGCTCCTTGTGGTTGCTGATCATCATGGAGGTGCTTGTCCTTTCCATGAGCACAAACACTGCAGTTTCCTCTATGCTGCTGCCTGTCGATACAAAGCCATGTAATATTTCCTACCATCTGATCTTGTCTTTTTCATCTCTCAGGGCTCCTTGCCAGAATGAACTGGTCCTGAGCAGAGATGTCTTGCTTGAGTGCTTGCTTGGGAGTGTGGAGCTGGTTTTTTCATGGTCATCTGTGCTTAAAGCTACTCTTCATATTAAAAGTGGAGGTTGTCCATTATACTCTACATTTCAATAATTAGGAATTTGGCTTTCTAGGTGGTCTTCTGTGAAGGGGTGTGCAGGAAGGAATTTAGTAGTCACTATTAGAGAGCCACCCATACTGAATAATTAGTAGTGACTTACATTTTCTCTGGGAGTGGTTTGCCTCAACTGTTGAGTGTATTTTTTGGTATAAATGCTTCCCTCAGTGAGAGAACCTTTATGAGAAGAAGGTTGTGTAGGTGGTAACAATTGCTCCATGTAGAACAGTGGCCCTTCACCCATGCACTTCTCTTTAGAAATGAGTGGTGAAGGTCATGGGAAGAAGTTACTGCTGAGTCTTGCTCAAGTTCTCTGTGAAGCTTTTTAGTTCAAGAGAAAATGGCTTTCCTTCCCTGTTGTCATTTCAAAGTAGGTTTGTTTCAGCCATCATTGTCACTGAGAGATATAAGAGAATGCCCTTAAATTAACCTTCTCTAAAAGAACTTTTGTGCAAGTCTGTCACTTGAGCATATTGAAATCTCTGCTTTAGTTAGCCTCCTTCACATCTTAATGTGCCTTTCAGCAGGAAGTGATGAATTCTAGCAGGATCTACAGTAATTTATATTACTTTGTACCTGACAGCATAGAGATCCCTTGTGTTCCTCAAGTTTGGATTCTGATTTTTTTGTTTTTATATATAATGACTAGATTGGAGTCATTCCCTCATTCAAAAATCAATTACAATAAATCTGTCCTTCTTCAGAGGAGTGTTCTATCCCATTGGTGTGGCTTGTACCCTCTGCCATGGCATAAGGGAACCATGTTAATATGCTGTGGAGCCCCCAGCACAGACTGATGCAATTTGCAGGAGCTGCTCATGCTTTTCAGCTGACAGCACTGCAGAAATCACCATGGAAATACAACAGGAAGTACATTACCCTTTACTATTTGAATAAAATCAATCACAGTTATAGTTGGTCTTGGGTTGTCATGTTATCCCCCTCAGTGTCTTACTCCCATTTCTGCTACCTTCTTACAGCAGAACACGTGTTACTCATTAGTAGCATGGATGATATGGGAAACAAGAATGTTGAAGTTGTATTGAATATGTTCCAGATGGACACAGCTACACAGTATCAAACAAGGTTGGGTCTGCACTGATTTCCTTTAAAATATTAATTGGAAGTGAAAAATAATTCAATACTCAACAATTCCCTAGAATTCTGAATTCACTAAACGTTTGCCATTGTAAAATATATACCTAATAGTTGGTCCTCATAAAGCCTGACCTGCTTTCCATCCTCTAAAGGCATTGAGCAACTAAAATTTGATTGGGGTAGGAGCCAGGATTTTCTAACAAGATTAAGTGGTTACACGCTCCAAAGTTAAACAAAAGCTGTAGGATGGCTGTGTGTGTGCTTACATTATCAGCAGAGAAGGCACTAAAGGTTGTGACCACACTAGGGTAGATAAACTGGAAGATACCTTTGACCCTTTAAGTGCTTTGATGGGGATGGAGACATAGGAGAATATCTGTGCATGTTTAGAGCTGATAAGGCAATCTTGATGTGTTAATTGGACATGGATAATAATGAATTTTAGCAGGATGTTGGTGTTGCTGATGCAGATGACGTTGGCAGGATCAGGGTGTGAGACTGGAGCAGGAAACTGGCAAAGCCTCATCCTGGGGTTTATGGCGGGCAGAGCAACAGTAAAGCACAGGTAGGATGAGGCTGTGGTTTCATATTGGCTTCCAAATGTAAGTAGGTGGTATGGAGGTGATAAACTATCACATTAGTAGTGTCCCAGGGAGGACCTGGTTTTTTTTTCCAGAGTGGTAAATATGCATTTGAACTACATAGAAGAAGTAACTGGCTTTCTAGTCAAAGAAAAGAGAAGATGAAGAAAGGAAGATGAAGGATCTGTGAGGGAGCCAAAAGCTCCCAATTTGGATAAAGAAGAACGGAATGACAGTGCCTTGTAGCAGCATCCATCTTTCTTTGAGTGGGGCAGATCTGCAGGTACAGTAGGAAGGGCTGGAAAGAAATGTGGTTAGTGAACGTTGAGCAAATAGCTCCAGCATTGTTGTGGTGCACGCAGTGTGAGAATAGACTAAAGTACAGCATAAATGCAGAGGAGGCGGTAGAAGGAGCTGCCATGTGACATGTACAGGCCGAGCATTCAGTAGACTTTGAGATCTAGAAACAAGTTTTCCTTTCAATTGGTGCTACCTCCAGGCATGCCAGTGTATGTGGGCATGGCACTGTGCCCAGGTTACTCGTTGGGCAGCTATGCCAATATCAGCACACAAGGATTGTGGTTTGATATTGCCAGGGTAAGAGAAACGGTGATTGTGAGAGTCTTGAGCTGCTGGGAAGGGCAATACGGGCCCAGGACATACCCACACAGCCACATGTGAGAAACTTGGCAAAAATGTGACAGCTGGAGTAACCTCTCAGTTATTTACCCCTCCAATATGCCTTTTACACGGGCATTCTCACAGCATGTGTGGTCTGATTGCAGTGGAGCATCCTCCAGATACCCTGGCTGTCAGTTCAGATTCCCCAGGTTGTATCCCCTTCTCTTATGAGGCTGGTCTGAAAGCAGTTCTATCAAAGGCAGTAATTCCCCCAAAACATTTGGTTTCTTGCACTGAGTGGCTTTGAGCAGCTCTGTGCACCCCTTCCCTCCAGACAGAGCTGACCGAGGGGACATGCCCCAGGCTGCCGGGTGTGCAGGCAGACGCTGTGCAGCTGCATTATTGGAAGAGTGGACCTGCTCCAGTGAGCCCTGCTCAGGACTGGCACAGCTCGTGGGCGCGCTGCCAGCAGGGTGATGGGATTTCTGCCAGAGATCTGGCCCCTGTCCAGCCAGGGTGGAGTGCAGGCAGAGCAGGCATGCCTCGTTCTGCGTGTCCCTGTGCAGATAAGCTCAGCTGCACACAGTTATCCAGGATGTGAACTTCTGTTCCCTCTGGGACTGTTTCCATCTTGCATGTTGAGCAGAACAGAGCGATTTCTTAATATGCATTTGAGGTGCCAGCAAAGGAGGTAGTTACAGCCTGAATGAAGCAGTCACAATCATCTTCCTCTTGTAGGAAGAAAAGGGAAAAATCCAGATGTCTTCTACTCTAATGTGGTAAATTTGTTCAGAGTAAATACCAGATGGAGGCTGGAGGGGAGGATTGGTAGATGTCCTGCATGGGAATAGGTGTTCACAAGGAAATCACAAAGGAGACATTTGTTCTTCCTCCTGAACCTTTGCTAAGTAAAGTGCTCTTTTTTGTCAGCAGCTCCATTTCTGGTTTTTTTCAATCTTGTGCCTTGTTCTCTGTGAGTGAGTGTGTGTTATGACTGAAACATCTTAACCATCAACTCCATTCTGGTCTGCAAGAAACAATTCAGTGAATAAGTGCTCCTTTCCTTCCTAGGACAAGAAATGCTTGTGGAGTTCAGAGAAGTGTTTTGTGGATGTTGTATAACATGGTGTGCTGTAGGACTTGGACATCGGTGGCTGGGCTAATTGATTAGCAGGTTCTCTAATCTGCTCTTGTATATCAGGAAAATGTGGCCTCTCTACTGGTTGTGTTATTGTTACAAATTCTCAATATTTCTTCAACCATTTCAAAGGGCAACTTTTTAATGGATTTTTTTTTCTGAAACTGAGTATAGTATCATTGCTTAGACCGGTTGAATTTTGTATGGGTATTCTTTAAAAGGAGTTAAATAAAAACCAGAAAACCTCAAGTCCTCCAAGCTGGTGGTCAGTGCTACTGCCAAGCTCCTCATTTAGAGAGAAGAAAGTTTGTTTATCCTCTGTACCCCAAGCACAGGCATGCGTAATTTATGCCTTGAGCATTGCTTTTACAAATATTCCTGCTCTGTGGGAGCTCATAGGATATGCACTGTGCACTGGTGGGTTTCAGGAACGGCCCCTTTGTGGCCCAAGGCACTGCAGTAATCCCCCTGTGCTCAAGGGCTTTGCTTTTTCCAGATAGTCTGGTTTAAGACAGACTCTGACTTGTAAGTAAATGGCCAACTGCAAACTGTATTTTGAATGAACCATGGTTTTAACCAGCGAAGTGTAGGTCAGTGCTAATATAATTAAATATATGTGTACACCAGTGTCAAATGATCTCTAGTGCTACAATAGCTGGCTTTAGACTTGACAAAACCAGATAGAGCTCTGCCATTTAATCAGCTGAGGATTTTCTTTATTTTGAACTTCTTTCAAAAGGAAGCATTTTACTGCAATTGCAGATGTGCATGGTCTGGAAAAAACCTGTGCTTCTAGCATGTAATTCTCTTTTATGCCTGGCAGCCTCTGAACTGACTGGTTCATGTGAGTCTTAATTCTTATCTGAGGGACTTTGGTGCAAATTGGGGCACCAAAGTGCAATAAGTCAATTACGTTCTCCTGTGACCTTCTGAATCAAAAACATACATGTATCTGTTACTGTCAGGGGTGGGCTTGAGCCATTTTGAAAAAGCAGAGCTGCTTTTCATAAATATTTGTCGTGATTTAGTTTCCTGAGATATAGTTTAAATGTAAACTGCTGTATGCTTCAGCTTTTGTGCTATCTTGCTCTATCACATCACAGGGTCTCACGTACTATATAAGAGTATGGCACTACATCATGCTGTGGTGATTATTTGAAAGGGCGTACACTCTGTTTTGGACTAGATAACTGTTATCAGTGCAGATAATTGCTGTCAGACACAAAATAGACTCAGTAAACAAACATTTCATTTTATCATGTGACAGATGCCTGCTGTTTTGTACAATGTATTTGAATGATGTTCACAATAAATCAGTGCTGCTTCAAAAGCAACAAATACTACTCTTCCAAATCCTTCCTGATATTATTGCCTTTATAGCAGATACTAACTTTTCATTGTGATATAAAATCACATGATTGCATTTTCAGTGTTTGCAGATAACAGTGTTTGATGTAAATATCTGAGACAAACCAATTCCCCTGACAGCTGTCACTGGTGGTGGTGTTTTTTTGGGGTTNCCTGATAAAGAAAAGAATGCTTTAAGTTCTGGAATTCATACTTGAAAATTTAGACTTTCAGAGAGAAACGAACCAATGAGTTAACATATTCAGGACAACTTAGAAGAGCAATGGGAATAAGTATCTTAGTCTTGTGGAGAATGAACACGAAGCTTCTACTTGTGTTCCTGTGGATTTTCTGAACAAAAGGATGATCCTTATTTGTCAAGTATAAATGATGTATTGCTTTTTTTCTCCTGATGATGTGTGTCTGTGTCTTTCTCTACAGGTCCTGTGCCTCAGAGGGAATGTGTCTTGTCACCTGTTAACGATTCACACCCAGTCCATGCCTTATTGGAAAGCTTTACAGTCTTATCTGGCTGTGCAAGCCGGGGCACGACCAGCCTGCCACAAGAGGTGCACGTCCTCAATCTCAGAAATCCCAAGGAGGGCCTTGGCCATCATGAAAGAGAGGTAAAGGGGAAATTACTTTTTGCCCAGATCCCTGGTGATAAGTATGTCTGCAAATGGGATTATTATATGTTAATTTGCTGCATCAAGTTATTTCTGAATTGTCACCAAAATGCCACAAAGAACCATGTATAATTTGCATGGAGACTGTCCACCTATGCTTTGCGTGTCATATGAATAAACTACCACCATACCTAGCCACCCTCTTCATTATCTTTCACAACCACGAAGTATACTTAAAAAAGGTAGGGGGGTGGGCAAAGGAAATAAGAAACAGATTTAGATCTCCAACAGGCCTTTGCAGAATTGGCTCTCTTCAAAAGCAGATCGTTTACCTGAATGTGTTGTGAATTAACATGAATACCTTTGGATCCCTGCCATGACCACTATAAACAAATACTGAAGTTCAGATTCTTTTACCAGTGTAATACAGCCTTAATGCTTCACTGAGGGGGGACTGCTGTACAGAAAGCAAGTGTTGCTGACTATGGTAGTCCAGTTACTTATTTATGTGTGCTGTACTTGGAGGGACTGGCAAAAACTTGAGCTGCTCTGAAAGCAACAGCAGAATAAAATTTTTGATGTAAAGTTGTGCTGTATTGTTGTTTACTCTCAAAACACATCAAAGCGGAGTGCCGAAGTGCAAAGAAAACATTGCATGCCATGACAGCTGAGCCTTTTAGATCATGTTCTTACAGTATTACACACACAAATCCTCAGTACTGTGTCCTGTGAGAGCACCATGTGTGTACACAATTAGAGAATTTGTAGCGAGAGAACAAAGATGGTGATCTAACAAGGAGAAGCTTAGAAAAAGAGGATCCAAATTAATGCTGAAAGAATTTTCAAGTGGAGTCTTTTCTAGTGATTAAAATAAAGGCAGATTCTCTTGGCCAGAATCTCTTTCCACTGACTTCAGTATCAGCCTTGTTGGGTTTGTGCAGCTCAATGTGTATTGTATGCATCCATGAAACTTCAGCTTTGTGTTCATTTTCAGTACATATCCAGTCTTAAATGTCTAGTATGTGATGAAAAAAATGATTTACAGTTTTTTCAGTAGATATCTCATTGGCTTCCATTAATCAGAATTGTCAGATCTTCTACTGTCATGAGATGAATAGAAAAATTGTACTTTTTGGTGGGACTGTGAATGAGGAACAGGTGTTTTTATATTTGGGGGAGTGGTGGCAGTGTGGGGGTTTGTTTTGGGATTTTTTTTTTGTTCTGGTGTTTTTTAAGCCTCTCTTAGTATGCCAGGCACTGGGTTATCAGCCTGATAAGTGCTCTGTGAATGACTGAAAAAAGTGTAGCTATCCTCAGTTCTCTGGACATGAAGACCAAATTATAGGGCTTTTTGGTTTTCTCTGGGTTTTGTGGGTTATTTGCTTGTGTGGGGGGGATTCATTGGGTTTTTTTGGTTGGTTGGTTGGTTTGGGATTTTAGCATAGTTTCTGATGAGAACTAAATAGCTGTATGTGATTCTGCTACAGATTTGTCAGTGCTTCTCTCATCTCCCAGGAAACTTTAAATCCATTGCTAAGTCCTAGGCAAATTTGGTATGAGTAATCTCGCAAGGTAATCACAAGTTTAATTGAAAGTGGGCAGAAGAGTGCCCTCACTGTGGGAAGTGGTACCGGGGGAACTTGTAACTTCTTGGTTACTAAAGGGTGCCCAGGGATGGGATGAAGCAGGCTGCAGCTGGAGCTTGTGCCTCCTGAGAGACCAGAATGACTCAAGGGCCGAGTGCACATTTGCATAAGCCCAAATTTCCCCCTGGCCCGGTGCCGCTGGCGCTGCTTGCGTAACGCGGCGCTTTGTGCAGTTGTGTGCGCGCACTGCATGAGCGAGGCACGTGCGCGAGGACACAGGCTGGGCCCCTACTGCCTGATCAGCGTGACAGAAGGCTAGAATTAAATCCTTGGCTTTGAGTAAAAATACTTGCTGTCTAGCAGAAAGAGGCTGCTTGTGCCCTAAGCTGGCTTGCCTGTGTACTTTTGGGGGTATACTGAAGTGTAGGGCACTGAATAGATTTCAGCATTTGGAGCCCTTAGCCTCCTTCTCCCATTTCCTGAGCAATTTCCAGTCATAGCCCTTGGAGATGGCTGATCTAAAAATGCACAGGAAGCTGGAGCAAGGTTTGCTGGCAACAGTGTTGAGCAAAAGAGTGTAAACAACTTGGAAAGATCGGATTTTACTTATAGGATCAGACTCAGAGAACAAAGCAGAGCAAATGTTATCTTTTCCATTATTGTAGAAACCAACTCCAAGTGGCCCTTTGTCTAAAAGTAGAATGTACCCATCACCTTAAGTTACGTGAGCTTGATTTACCAGCTGAGATATTTCTCGTTGCCTGCAAATGCTGATAGCAAAGGTAGAGATCTGTTTGTCATACAGTATTTCCAGTAGACTCCAGAATAAAACCACTGGTTTTGTCTGAAAGCATGTTATTTAGATTTAGCAACATTGAAAACGTGTTTAAAATAAATCATGTATTTGTTCAGAGGTTGGCTGAAGTTCTCATAATATGGAATACAAGATCTGAAAATCTTTAAGTAAAGGCTTGCTTTGGGGGAGGAGGTCAGGTTGTTTTGTTTTGAACCTGCACTGTACTAGAATGCTGCTAAATTACACATTCCTTACTTGCTGGGAGGAGTGTAAACTTCCCTTAGCAAATTCCTTGGAGGGTTCATGCATTAAACATACTAGTGCAGTTATCATGGTTCTCATAAATATGCAACATATGTGTATGCATTAATTTAACTCACTTTGACACTTGTGTAGAATATACGGACAACAAGCATTCGCAAATTTAAACACAGGAGGGGTGGCTGATGTGGGGGAGGGCATGGCAAGGGTATGTGTTCCTCCTGTAACACAGGCAGGCTTTTCCGTAAGGGTGAGTAAGATTTGGGTGCTTTTCCTTCCCTGTAAACTGGAAAAAAGAAGACAAAAGACAGACTTTTGTGTTAAGGCAGAAATCTGTTAAATATAAGGTCATATCATGAAATGCTATTATCACATCTATGATCTTCAAGGAATTTGTTTGTATTTTACTTCCTTAATCCTATTGGGGTGAAATCTTGTATATTGAGATTGGGAATGTCTTCTTTTTTAAGTTAGAACCCCTGAAATTCCAATCTTTTTCAAGTATTTCTTAGAAATGTCTTTTATCACAATTCATATTTGGCCATGCTTTATCATAGGAAATAGAATACGGGTGCATGTAATAGCCTCAAGTGTTTATATTGAACTTGGCATGAAAAATGCAAGCCTTTTTTGTTTGTTTTATTTGATCAAATATTCCTGGGGAAGTGAGTGCGTGTGTGCATTTCTGTACTGATTTGGGTCTTAGCTGAATGCCAGGAACTACTGAACTCTTACAATAACTTTCTCTTTGGCTTTGGGTATCTTCACTGCTTCAGATTCTCAGTTTTTAGGAAGGAGATAGTTGCTTCTTCACAGAACTGTTTGTTCTAAGGAGAAATTATTGTTTGTGGAGGCAATTGGAAACTCTAGAGATTTGCACCAGAAAAATGTGTATAGAAGAGCATAAAAATTATTTTAAGATAGAAGTTACTCTTTAGGTACATTATCAAGTCCTAAATTAATGGAGGATTCTTTTATTATGCCTGTTGCTTGAATTTGCCTGAACTGCTTTGAGCATGCAGTCACAATTGAAACAGTTAAAGGGAAAGAGGAGGGGCAATAAAATTAATCTCATGTGAATACTTAGGATTGAATACATATGAATACATGGAATCAGAGTTCCTGGCAATGGATTCACTATTGTTTTCAATGACAACCTCATCCTCAAAAACTTTAAGATGTTATGCCTGATACAGATGTTTAACATGTGTTATATGAAATGAAGGCAGGAAAACGAAGGACTTGTCTTTATTTTTATGATTTTGAGTAACACCACTGAGGCTGTAATAATTCAACAGACTTTTTCCCTCACTGTTTAATCAGTGCTACTTGGCAAAAATTTAATAATAACTTTAAAAATTTCCTTTGAGAGTAAACATGATATTAAAATAGCTGCTAGCTCCTGGAATAGACTAATTATAATAGGCTAATCCTGAATTCAGGATAATTTTTCTGTGTCACAGTGTTTTGGTTTTTAGGACTATGAAGATCTGGGTGACAAAGGTGGTGAAAACCTAGTTCATTTTGCCTATTATGCTACATATTTACTGTATTTCCCAGTGTGTTTGTTCTAACTGTTTTTCAGAAGTTTAGTGCTACAACAGCCTTACCCAAGGCTATATCAGGGAAAAATGTTTTGTTTCATGCTCAGGCATCCAGAGATCCAGGAACAGCCTTGAGATTCAACTCAGATAAAGGGGCCACTTTCTGGATGTATTTTAAGCACGCTGACCTGCAGTACCAGAGCCATGGTCAGAGGGGGTCTAGAGGTCATGTCCTGACAGCAGGCAGGAAGGGAATTCAAGGTTTGTTATTTGACAGCTGGAGTTAGTGAGGATTGTGTTACCTATTCATTTGTTTGAATAGGTATACACTGCTGCACGTGGGCATATTTAGTACTTCTGGTAGGTCAAAGGCCTTTGCTTTGAAGAAAAATAGTTGCTACTTTAGAAGAAGCTTTGAAAGATAAAACAAAACACTGTGCCTCTACCACGGTACAGACCAAATCTGAACATTGCAAGAGTATTTTCCTTTTCTTGCTTCTTCACTTTCTGACTGCCTTAGCTTGGCAGCAGTAGTGGATCTCTAGCTATAGCAGCAGACCTGCAAGTTTCAATGCAAGTATGTATCGGGGTTTTTAACCTTCAACCTCTTCAGCTGGCCAGCTCTCCTGTTGTGCTGAGCCCATCAAGGTCAACTCAATCACTTCACCCATTACTTCTTGTTCCTTGATGATGTGTGGTTCATGCAGTTGTGCAGGGGCAACATAATCAGTCATACTGGGTATACAGAATGACAATGGAAAATGAGTTTGGCCACCTGCAAACCTTTTGCTTTCTTATTGTAATCTTTGTGCATGGTGTTTTGTGAGAGAAGGGTGCTACATAAGAAGATCAAGAATGGGAAGTCCAGATGAATTACTGCTTCCACCAGTGCTCTCTGCCAGTGAGGTTTGAAGTCTAAGTTGTGAGTGATGCTGTGGCAGAAGTACTCCAGGAACACCCTGTATTTGTTGCTTGGAAAGCAGGAGTTCCCTCGTCACATGCATCTTTGATCCTGGGTAATTTCCATAGCTAGCCCACAACTTGTGGAAGCTCTACCGGCTCACCAGGGTGGTTTCCCAGGCTGCTGTTACTGCCTTTATACACAGACATGCCCAAGAGCCCAACTGGAGTACTGGACTGAATCAGAAATGAAGCACTTGATAGACCTTACAAGGCCTTAAAGATAGTGGCAGCGTGCACCACAGAAATTGTAATCCTTCAGTGCCTGTCTCAGATAACTCCATGTCTGCTGAAAGCTGCAACTCCAATGCAGCTGATACACTAAAATGACACTGATGTCTTAATTGCCTTGATGATGAACATGGCATTGCCATATCTTTAAGAAGTGGAGTTTTCTCGGTGTTTGAAAACCTTTACAATGCTCTTCCTCCTCTTCTCTTTGTTAGCACTTTAAGGCATCTGTGCTTGCGTAAAATCCCACCTTTTAAAATGTGGCTTTTTCGTTTTGTTTGTCTGGACCGCAGTCTTTGTGCGTTGTTTTTAGGCAGCTCAGGATTTGCTGGTCATTGGACTTGGCAGTCATTTCAAGTTCTGCCCACCAGAACTGCCAGAGGAAGTCCTGTGTTGGCCAGAGGAGCCTGTTTGCACAGAGCCGTGTGTCCTGCAGGAGCGTGGCTTGACGCGTGTCTGCCCTTAAAGAGGCAGCAGTGACATCTCATGACTTGGAAAGTGCTGTGCAAACCCTCGGTATTTTCCGTTTTTAGAAATGGGACTGTTTGCTGTGTGCAGAAAGTGAGCCCTGTTCTCAGTGCAGAGAGCTGTTTGGAGCTATGTCTGAAGCCATGCCAAGGCCTACCACAGAACGCTAACAGCTTCAGAAGGAAAAACGTCAGTAGGAGTGTTCTGACTGCTCAGTGTTTGGTTTTGCTGACTGCTGCTTAGAATGTCATGTTGGATGCTATAAACTCAACTCTTGTTTTCCTCTGATGCAAGTACTGATGTGCTCTTGCAGGATTGTAGAGAGCAAGAGGGCTGCTGCTGCCGTTTACTGGATGGACTCTTCCTGTCTCTCTATGGCTTGTGTGTGTAAGCACACTGTGCATGTGGGCTCACACGTTTCTTTCAGGCAGGTGTGTGTTGATTTTTGATCATAGACTGTGATTCATGTTCATGGTCTCCAGTTTCCTCAAAGCTTCTGGCATGTCTTATTTATAAATATTACTGCTTTGTCTGTAATTACTTTCCCCAAGAAAAGATAACTAAGGAAGCGATGATATTTCCAGGAGTCCATTTATATGACAAACCCCATGGTCAGGTTCCAGTCAGTTTTGGGCTCATGCATATGTGTGTGAGATGCTGGAGCAACATTTGTCACAAGTGGTCATGTTTATGTTGATCTCTAGAGTGTCTGTTTGAACCAAAAGCTGGGATTAATGGAGTTCTTCAGCCTCCCAGCACAGGGGAAGATTTCCAATGTAAGTTGTGTGGAGCTTGCCATGCCTGGCAGCCGTGCTCCTGTATCAGCTGAAAAAGTAAAACAATGCTGTGGCAAGATAGAAGAATAACAAGTGTTTTAATTGGTTGGGTGTTTTTATATTGATCTTGCTTTTGATAACACTTTGATAACACTCAAGTTTGTGTTTCTCTAGAAGAGTCTCGTATTTTCCCTGTGAAACATAAGCAGAGTACTTATAGAGTAGGAAAACCTGTTATTTAAAGGAGAAGGTGCAAAAATAGCACCACCATGAGGTACAAATATCTGATATTTAAAAGGCTCTAAAAAGTTTGAAGGAAATATTTATATTGATTAATAGCTGATAGTAATTAATAGCTGATACTATCTCTTTAACAGGTGCTTTGGCAATTTATAATAAATATTTTTATTATGATTGGACATCATGCCATATGTAATAAACAGTGGTGGCTGTAGTTAGTGTGTCTAGATGAGAGGCAGTATTTGGTGATGACTCAGAACTGTCACCATTCTGGAGATAACCAACATTCTCTTACCCTGAAGACTGTTTGAAGTCTGATTCACTCTTCCACCATCTCTCAAGGGAGCACAGTGTTCATGTCTTCTGCAGGGACTGGGTGTGCCAGTGCATGTGAATATAGACGTGGGGTTCCGAGGCCTCTTGGGAAGGGTGACTCTGTATGATATTGGTTTTGCAGAGAAATACAGTGGCCCTCCCTTTGTCAGTGTAGGCCATTGGAACATCAACCATTCCTCCACTCACTGGGTTTCAAGTGACACCTGCAACGAAGTGAATCGAACACTGAAAATGCATCTGGAAGCTGCATGGAAAAATACTGCATGCAAGGAGCAGCAGTTAGTTCTTTCTTACTTACCTGGAAAGCAAGTCAGTATTATCTTCAGTAAATCTCTTTCCAAGCAAGAATCAGCAAGACAGTACAGATAGGATGTGCATAAAATGGCATAAGTGTACAAGAAAATACTTGATAGCATCACAAATGTCTTCTGGGGGTTTTGTCAGATTTTATGGTATTGATTCTGCAGTTATATAGAGATATGAGTAGTCTTAATTAAATGGCTAGGCCTGATTAAATAGAAAATCTTAGGTTCCTTAGGGGGTTTGGTGGGTTTTTTCTTGTGTAGTTAGTATCATAAAATCATTACTTGAAATATTCCCCAAATACTGCTTTGTTTGTACAGAGATTAAAAGTTCTGATTATTTTTAAGTTTGAAAATAAGAAAAAAATTGGGAAGATTGAAGACCCACCCCAGGGGAGTAGAGAGACAATATATTGGTAACAATTACTTTTAATCTTCTGAAAGCAGTTTCCTTTGTATTTTACTTCTAATCCTGTTTGTGAGCAGATGTAATACAGACACATTTGCACCAGCTCTTACTTGGACTGGTGAGTTACTGACAATAAAGTAAACAAAATTGTTTCCTAAATCTGGAGCTGCTGCTAGGTTTTCTGTTTTTTATGAGTCATGCACACATGCTGTTCCTTACTCTGGCTTGAAAAGCAAGAATATAGTTTTGCATGTCCAGTAAAGATGTGAATGCTGCATTTTACACTTCCTATGTGACAGTGCCCCTTTAAAAGACACCTGTAGACTGATGTTTCTTTTTTCCAGTCCTCTGGATCTACGTGTGTTCTACCTACAAACCCTGAGGACCAAATTCTTTTGTATGTGGAGGATTTCAAATACCATAACCCTTTGTCCTGCAGTATTTGTCATCTTTTTCATGTTTGTTTGTAGTATTTGCTTGCTTTCTGAAGCCCTGTTATCTCAGCCTCCTCCACTTCCCTACCCGCAGCTTGTGAAACAGTGGAAAGTATGATGTTAAACCATTAAGCATTTACCTTGAGATCTGGAAATTCTATGTTCAGATTCCAGTTTTGCCACGATGTTCTTTAGGCACTGCATGCTATGTTACATCTGCATGGTGTTTTGCAGTTGAGGTGAGCTGTGAACCTGCTGTATCAGCTCTACCCTCAGACCTGGTGGAGATGAGATAGTGCTAATGCTGTCTCTGAATGCACATAGTATTCAGTACTAGTATCATACTGAGCCTTGACTAACAAGACCTGTTGAGAGCCAAGACGTATCGATGCAGCTCTGTCATTTCTGGCTGGGTGCCTAGCACCTATCTAACTTGCTAAAAATACAGGCAGTAGAAACTTGTGTTTACCTGAAATAGCCTGTATAGATTTGTTTAGAAGGCCCCAAATGCATTTAAGGAAAATGGTTGTGGCAGAAAATTGTCATACATCCTTTATCTCTCAGTTTAAGAAGCATTTCCTTTGGCACAGGAGCTGCTTTTTAGTATGCACTCATATATCCTGTTACATAGTTAACCCCCTCCACACCCTTTTTTTCTTCTCAGGGCATTGGGTACCTTGTTACACAACTACCTGGTAATAAGGGTGGGAGAAGGGAAGGCAAATTAAAATTTGCTGCCCAGAAGATGCACTGAAGAAAAACTTAGATCTGCAATATATGTACACATAAGTGCAGAATAGAAAGTTATCTGGAAATGTGTTTTATTTCTGCATGAGTCTTCTACCTTAATTATTAAAGTAAAACTTAGTGTGATGATACCATTTTTGAATAGGCTGCTAGTAACAGTAGGGGAGATGCTGTACTTGTGGTGTACAGGGACAGATCCTCTGCACTTAAACAGATCTAAAGCCAACAAGGAATTTTCTCACAAAATGTATAAAGGGAAGACTGTCCCCTCAGGATTCATTATATGCCATGTGAATGGTATTGACATCTACTGATTTATGCAAAGCTGAGTTAAGCATTGTCTTTTTAGGACTCAAGTGCTGGGAAGCCTGGCTGATCTGCAGAAGGGCAGATGGCACGAATGGTTTCACTTAATTTTTGGGAGCCTGAGCATCTAGTTCAGGTCACAGACAGAATGGGCAAAGTGGTCCCAGCTTTGTGCTGATGGGCATGGGTTTTCCATTGACTGAACCATGGGGCTGGTCACTTTGGGCAGCCCTTGCTCTGCAGGTGACCAAAGACTGTTTTCTTTGCTGCAGGCAGAAGTTTTAAAAAAATCTTCTTTTTCAGGAGAATTCTGGTTCTCAAAGCTATGTAATGCAGAACACATTCAGTGAAAATTGAATTGGAATATATACATACAGGGAAAGCTGGATTTTGTATAACTCAGGTAAACAAAGCTAACATAGGCAGTGTGTGTATGAGATCTGCATAAAATCTATCAGTAAACTCTTTGGGTTATACTTTCAAGATGATTGTCACAGAACTGTCAATCTGTATGACTTTCTCAGAATGATTGTCTCAGTATGACTTACAGTAGTACACTTATTGCCCTTTGTGTTCTGCCCTTATACAAACCCTCAAGTCTTTTTACTCTTCTTATTCTTGCACTGTGAAAGTAATACCCCTTGCTATTGCAAATAGGACTTCAATAACTGTCCTGCCTATTTGCCAAGTTATTTGTATCAGGAACAAGCTTTTATTATCTAGGTTTTGCATAAATGATTAGCATTTGGCAGCACCGGCTTAAAATAACAAGTTACGAACACCAGAAATTAATTTGCTATATTTTTGTCTGAAAATAAATTACGTGTCTAAGCTGTAAGCAGAAATAGTCCAACATTTTCGTTAAGTCAGAAGCACTATTTTGTAATGTCTCCTTGTGTCAGAGCTTTCTGATGCTGTGTGAGCTGTGGTGCTTTCTGACCAGGCACTGCATTTCCAGTAAAATCTTACCAGCATGGTTGCCTACTCTTACACTTTTGAGGAGAAAGTGTCACTGGTGCAGGAACCCACCAGTTACAAACCAGACATAGGCAACTCTGCTGCCAGGAGCAGAGCAGCATGTCTAGTGTGATACAGCATACTGTTGTACTCATCTGGCACATGATGTCTTTGATCATGTTATAGTACTAACTTTTACTTGTAATTAGCTTTTTTTAGTCTGTTGTGTGGAGCAGCTAAATTGCAAATCCACATGAGATCTAAATGTGCTGCAATTCCATCCT
Source organism: Drymodes brunneopygia (assembly GCA_013400955.1). NCBI lineage: Eukaryota > Metazoa > Chordata > Aves > Passeriformes > Petroicidae > Drymodes > Drymodes brunneopygia. The sequence goes on from VZTZ01033627.1 coordinate 203,060, forward strand.
ATTACACAGAGCCTCAACTTGGTCATTTCATGTTAGGGCAAGAAATGTACTAGAGCTTAGACTGGAGGGAGAACTACAGATAATTTTTGAGTATGCTGCAAGCCCTTAGGCTTTTGTTCTAAAGGGCTCTCTCTCATCTGACTATTGGATACAACTACCAAGTCAGTGTTTGGGCAGGTCAGTTTTCTAGCTGGTTCTGATGATAAACCTTAGATCTTCATTAAAAAGAGTGTGTTGCTCTGCATGGACCAGGTGCCAAACTCAAGGGTGATGCTTCATCCCTACTGAAGGTGAAGGGAGCTTTGTTTAGTTCTTGGCTTGGACACGTGTTTTAGGTCTGCCATTTGGCAGTTGAGGTCACTTGTTCTGTTTAGCCTAGGGAAGAGGAGGCTGAGGGGAGACCTCATCACATTTTACAGCTTCCTCATGAGGGGAAGAGATGGGCAGGCACTGATCTCATCTCTGTGGTGACCAGTGACAGGACCCAAGATAATGGCCTGAACTTGTGTGAGGGGAGGTTTAGGTTGGATATTAGGAAAAGGTTCTTCACCCAGAGGGTGGCTGGGCACTGGAACAGCTCCCCAGGGCAGTGGGCACAGCCCTAAGTCTGGCAGAGGTCAAGAAGTGTTTGGACAGTGCTCTCAGGCAGTGGTGTGACTCTTTGGGATGGTGCTGTGCAGGGCCAGGAGTTGGACTCAAAAATCATTGAGGGTCCCTTCCAACTCAGCTTATTCTGAGATCCTCTGATTTTTCCTCTGAATCATTAATAATGGGAACATCATGCATAATTCAAAATAGTTTGTTGGTAGATTTGGGCATGTTTGTGTGCTGCAGGACTTGATTTTTAAGTTCTTTCTGTCTAGCACAGCAAGCCCTGATCTTTAGCCCCTATTGCAGGCCAAAAAGGGGTGGAGGGAAAAGGAGTTTTCAAACACCTTTTGGTCAAAGGTTTTTGAGAATACTTCTTAATGAAGAGAGTGCAGTGGGCCATAGGTCACAGTTGGGCAGTCCTTATCACCTTTTCTGTTCTCTTGTCTTCTTTTTTATGGAGCCTAGTTCCAGTCTGGGTGGTAGATTGTAACGGTCAAGAGATTGTGCAATAATATTCCCTTTTTTATGAAGTAACGTATGGGACCACATCAGTCTCTGGTTTAATGCCAGCAGCTTTAGTGGAATTATGCCAGGGGTGAATCTTTCCCATGATTTTTAAAACTGAGCTATAACTGCTGTTTAGTCAATCTGATTCTCTCAGTACTGTGTGGGCGAGAAGGTCCAGGCAATGCCAATCTATTTGCAATCATGTATTTAGGGTAAAATAAGCAAAGGGTTCATTTTAGAATTAGAGTGTTACATGAGCCTTGGAAATAAACTTCAGTCCCCCAACGCAACTGGGTAGATGCTACCTGGGACTCAGATCTGTTCCCTAAGGATTGAGTCATGCCTCATCCTGGAAGTAACAAAAGGTCTTGCCTTCTCTTGTGCCTCATGCGCCGCAGCCCCTGCCCTGCTCTGTCCCAAAGCAGCATGTCCTGCCCCAGCAGCACCCATGAATGCTGCTCTGGCAGAGAGAAGGTGGCATGGTGTGTCCCTGGCAAGGGCTGTGAAGGTGGCACAGTGTTGGGTTCTGGGGGAGAAAAAGTAACTGTCTGTGGGTATGAGTGCTTACTTTTAATGCCATTTCAATCTCCCTGGAATTAGTGGTTTCCTTGATATTGTTTTGAAGATCTTCTGTCTGATTGCTGGGCTGAGTTTTCAAAAATTAATGCTTTCTCTGTCTGAACAAAGAGTCTGCACTGGAGAACCTTCCCAGAAGGGAAGCAGTAGGATCTCGTGTGCTTTTAGGAACGTGCTTATGCAATCATTTGATTTAAAAGTGCAAATATGTAACCCTGTGAGCAAAGTTACGCTCAAGCAGTAACACCATGTGAACATATTTTGAGTTTCTTGGAAAAATCAGCAAACTGTCTCTCAGAAATGGTTGGCTCTGGAAAGCTGGGTATTGTGATCTACTATAGCTGACTTGGTATCAAATCTGTAACACAATATTTGGTAAGCATAGCAAAAATATGAGGGGGAGGAAAAAACAGCATTCCATTTTGAATCACAATCCCTGTCTAAGGAGTACACTTTTTCTTTACTTTTATTTTAAAAAGAAAATTATCCTTCCCAAAGTACTGAATAAACACTCCTGAAAAGTGGTGCAATACCAGATCCTACCACTTGAGGTGGGTTAATGGATTAATCCTTGACTGAATTCTATTACGGCCAATGTATCAACATTATATTTTTTCAAGTGAATTTCAGTAGAAACTCCAAATCTCCTATAGTGATAGACAGAAGTGAACTGTAATAATAAGTTTCTTCATATTAATTTCTTTGACTTGCAATACCAGAATAAACAATGTTCTATAAATATTGTATTAACAAAAAGAGTGAGAATACTTAGGGCAGAGATAGGTATGAATTTTCACATTTCAGCTCTAAATTTCACCTGCTTTGAATGAGTTAATTTAATCTTTGCAGCAGAGCAATGAGTTAATATGTCATAAATCCATCTTTTCTGCATCACTTGTAAGTCAGAAAATGTACTTACATGATCTGAGAGTTAAAATTCTTTTTTTCTTTTTTAGAGAGCAGCTGTCCAAGGCCAGGCAGTGTAATTCAATACAACACTGCATATTTTGTCCTGGCTTATTAGCACAGATTTGTAATGGCTGTTTTGGAAAATGTGCTATGAATTTATCTAAAGGTCTTCATGCCAGAATAGTTAATTCAACCTTACAAATCCTTGGCACTTAACTTTCATCTTTTTAGAACAAAACACAGAGCCTGTGATTTGATGCCTTGAAGTCAGCAAAACAAAATGGTACTTTAACAGCAGCATTTACTTTGATCAGTTTTCAGCGTTTGTGTCCTTGCCTTTCACGTAGTACAAATTGCTTTACCAGAGTAGCGGGGCAGGAGCCCGTAGACTGTTTTTGTAGTTGGTTTCTGTGGTGATACTCAGCCTTCCATGAAACTGTGGTCTCTGGGGACAGAAGCCTCTGCAGCCGCCTTAACCTTGCTGCTGCTGGAGACCTTAAAGGAACTGTGTGCAGAATGTGCAGACAGCAGTGACCAGCATGAGTCCCTACAGAGCTGGCTCACACATGCCAGTGGAGCTTTGATGGGCATTGAATGGGAAAATGCATTCTAGCAAACAGGACAGAACCACTGGGGTTCACATCCCAGTTGTACTTAGATGCTTTTTAAAGAGGAAAGTGTAGGTTTTGTTTTAAGATTTTCAGAATAGCTTTAGTCTGTAATTTTCACCTATGACCAAATTGTTGTATTCCTCACAAGTTAGTCATGTATTATTTGGAGGAGGGTGTGCCAAAGGGGGCCAGACATGAATCTGGAAGAGGAGCTTCCTCTGACAAACAGCTGCTGAAGTTGAGCCTTGCTGAGAGGACCATTACTGACACACATGCCCATAAGGTCTGGCCAAGCTATTGATTGCACAATGAAAATGCTGGCTGTGCAACAGCTCCGTGATCAAATGAGCCCTTCACTGGGAGTGAGGAATGTGTTGGACCACATTGACTTATTTTCCTGTACTGTTGTGCTGCTGTCTGCTTGGGTAATATGCTGTCTCTTAATATGTTTTTAAAATAATATGGGCAAAGCAATAGCAGCTGCTTTTTAAATGGACTAGGCGACCTAAAAATGCCCAAGTCCATTTAATGATTCTGGTTTCATTTTCTTTTGGTATTGTTTGACCAAACTGATCATAGAGCTGCCTGAGATGCAGAAGACTGACTGAGGTAGTATGTTGTTGAGAAGTACAAAATGTGTGTATTTTATAAGTTTTTGAAAAATCTAGGAATGGATGGAGAATGTCTGTTTTTGTATCCCAGATTTTTTAAAATTTTTTTTTAAAACCTTATATGGGAGTTTCAGAAAAAAGTCAGGAATTTTACCACAGAGTTCAGTGAATTCAGAGTTTCATAGCATGTCTTCAAAACACTCTTTACAGCACTGAACACACATAGGATTGGTTTCTGATGGAGTTTCTGGGCAAGGCTTCACATAAGTATTTAGTAATACGGATTTTGACAGTTAAAATTCAAAAAGAAAGGAAAATTTATAGTTATCGCTTGTCCTATTAATTAGAAACATTTTGTTTCGTGGTTTGAAGCAATCCAGTATCTTTTATCAATTTGTGTTGTGTTTTGAAGGTGCTATGAATTTTAGACATTTGAGAAAGGATGTGCCTTGTATAGCTCTTGAGCTGAGACAGAAGGGTGTCTGGGGGAGGGAGATTGCTTAGGACTCAGCTAATATAACTAGAGCCACAGTGGGGGCACTGCAGCAGAAATGACATTTTGTTGAGATTGCTGTAGAGAGAGTAGGGATGAGGCTCTTCCACTGCAGTGCTGTGGATGGATGCAGCTGTGTCAGAAATCAGCAAAGGGACAGGTGGGTGGGAGCACGGATGAGGCAGCAGCAGGCTTAGCAAGGCAGAGCTGGGGTCACGCTGGAGGTGCTGGTGCAGCTGAAGTGTTGAACTTGTGCTTGTGTCAATGTCATAACTTTTAACACCTTATTGACCTGTTGAACCTTTCAGTATCTGAAGCAGGAGTGGGAAGAGGCATTTGGGTACCTCTGGTGCATAGTCGAAGTCCAGGCTTTCATTTGGAATCTGCAGTTCAAACCATTCTCCCTCACATAAACAGCTCTCTGGTGAGCTGTTCTGACCATGCCTACCATACTTGGGCTGAAATTCCCATGTGATACCCACCTACTGTAGTTATGCAAGGTGAAAAACCCAAACGCTGGGCAGCAGGGTTTTGGCATAAAGATCTTGAGTGCTGGTAACTCCCCAGCAGTTTGTTTGAAAAACTTTCCAAGAACCAGAAGAAAGTCTCTCGTAATAGATACCACTGCTGTGTATCATCAAGCACTGACAGTGATGTTGGAGCAACTGTAAATATAAGGGGGGAAATAGTTATGCTATGAGGAGTGTGTTAATTTTGTACAACTTCTCAGTGGGAACAGTCACATTCAGACTTGGCTACCCAGCAGGCAGGTTCCTCAGCAGTGCTAGCTCTGAGACAGAAACTGCTTATAAAAAATGTAGGGACCAAGATGGTCCTGAGCAGGTTTTTTTGAGCTCTGGTTTTGTTTTTTATTTTTCAGTCTGGAAAACCAAGTTGTTTTTTTCTCAAGACTCAGTTTTTTGTTGGGTATTTTGTTATGCAAACAAGTATAGTGACAGGGAATATATATGCTAAGGATTGAAAAGATGGAGGCTGCTGCAGAAGCGTGGTCACATGAACTGTATTCTTTCTCAAGTTTAGGACTAGGGATGTGAATTTTGCATTTTGCATTTTGTTTCTTAGTCAAGAGCATCACTGGTAATGCCAAATTACCTTTATTTGGAAAATTTTCACAGAGGCATTTCATTTAATTATGAAAAAAGTTGATTTGGTATTGAAGTCCTGTAGCTTTTCCCAAGGATCTGCAGTTTTCAGGCAGAAATGTAGGAAAATTCCATAATGTGGTATAACTTATCCTACAGTTTCAGCCAAAGGCATGGATAGATATATCACCGCTTCTGCACATAGCTCAAACTTTGTTAATTATTTCCATGTGTGTATGGAAATGATAATGTATGTGTGTATTATATACATCTTTAATTTTCAAAGTAAAAGGAATAGCAACTACAAAGTCTGATAGTAGATCCAGTTGCAAAGAGTCTGATTTTCTCACTAAGGTAGTATGATTGTTCTATGCTCTCTCATGTGACTAAAACAACAGGAAGAAATCTTCATGAAGTCTAAAACATCTGTCTTGTCTGATAGATGTTGGCTTTGAACAAATTTGTCTGAGATCAGTTAAAACAGAGGTACTTCTCCATTTCCTCATTACCCAAAGGACTTGGCCTAGCTGTTTCTGAGATGAAGTTTTCATAGTGTGTTATATGTATTGTATCATTCCTGCTTTTAATAAATAACGGACGTTTTAAATAGCAAAATTTTTGAAGTGTCTAATAAGAGCCATATCTTTTACATTGACTTGACGTTCTGACAAAAACACAACCAGGGTGCAAGCCCTGAGTGCTCCTGTGGGCCAGTGCAGGAGGATTGTTACTGGTTTTCCATTCTTGGTTATTTAAGCACATAAACTATATTATAAATAAGTTCATCAATATCTAGGATCAAAGGAAACCACTCATCATTGGGCATGGAAGTACCTTGGATGCACTTTGTGCCATTTGAAGCTGGAAAAAAATCAGAATAAAATTTGAACTCATATTTGCGAGATCAGAACTTCAAAAGATATAACTGGACTACTTTACTAAACTGAGATTACAGTATTTTTATTGTTTTGTAAGAAAACATAAGCCCAGAACAAGGTAATTACATTTAACAGTTTAAACAGCTTATTAGTAATTAGCAGTGATTACGGCTGAAAAGCCACAAGAATTAATGAAAGCTTTTTAATAGTTGTGAATTTAAAAGTGGTTCTAAACACCTTTTCCTTTTTGCTTTCACTTCTAGACAGAACAAAAGAGCAGGAGTCATGTAAAATGAATAATTTCTCTCTTACTTCCAGGTAACAGAACTACTTTGGCTCTGTAGCTGATAGAGCAAAGCAGTTTCTGTAGCTAAGAACGTGGCTGTTTGGCAGCTCAGGTCTCTGTCCTCCCATTAGAACTGATAGCACTACCACCCTGCAGTTTGCTAAAATGAGCTATTTTATTCTTTAGAGGCAGAAAATGAGGAGAAATATGGTTCTTGGTAGTCTGTGGTACTTGGTGTTTTCTTCATGAAAGGTGTAAATACCACCGTGCCTTCTGCTGGGGAGGCCAGGTGGTGTCAGAGGTGGCTGCAGAGGGCAGGAGATGGCACTGCCTGACCTTCCTGCAGGCAGGGCTGTCACTGCCCAGCTGCTGGCCAGGAGATGAGCTCGTTCTTTAAAGCAGCTTGGGTTTAGTACAAATATGGATTTACTTGGTTTTCCCACAAGTTTTAATGAAGCTTAACAAAGAGGAGGACAGGGATGTCCTCGGTGCTCCCAGAGGTCTGGGGGGGGTGGGGTTTGATGTCTGTCACTGTGGGGACTGGAGGCACATTTGGTCAGTGAGGTTCAGAATCTGGTGCATTCTGCTTGTAAGCAACTGCTACCAGTTATTGTGGGAGCACAGCCAGCTGTTTGCTAGCTTTTTTGCAAGCTCTTAAGTAGTGGAAAAAAGTCTTTCTGCTGTCCTCCAGGTGTCTTGGACCTGAGACTAGGGCCTGGCTTTGACTTTATATAGTGATGGTGAACTTTTCAAGGTGAAATAAATAAAATTTTAAAAAGAGAAAAAAAAAATCAAACAAAATATTAAAAAAACCAAACCAAACCTAAACAAAAAAACCCAACCAACCAAAATAAAAAACCCAAACCAAACACAAACCCAAAACCAGCCAAACAAAAAACCACCCTACTTTCTATTTTAGAAAGTATTTTCAACAGTAATAGGTACCTAGTTTTCAATTTGTTCTCTAGCTTTCATCTAGTTTGTGTACTGGATGAATTTCCATTTACTTTAATGGTAAACTAATGGTTGTTTGCCACCGTATAAGAATCATGCAATGAACTATACAGAGTGGCTCTTCTCTATCTCAAATATCCTTTAAAATTCTCTAGCAGGATACAGAATTAATTCTGAATTATCTTTGTGCTGATTTCTGTTTGCTACCACTCAGACTGGTGGTTGTGTTCGTGTTTGCTTCCTTTATATTTTTTTTAGAAAGAGCTGTGATTTTCTGTCAGGGAAACCTGCCTATCAGCAAGCAGTATTGTGGGACATCAGCTTCCCTGCTCAGTCCATGGTAGCTCATCTCTCCATTGCGCATTAAAGGTTTCTTCCTGTAACATGAAGTATCAAGCTAAATCCTGACTGCTAAAACAGCTTATTAGGTGCCACAAAACCACTGTAGTATCAATTGCAAGTCATTATATGCTGAAAACTGACAGGCTGTTCTGTCATGTGCTTGGTTATGGTTTTGTCCAACATTGAACCCATTCTAGAAGGGCAGTACTGGGATACGAGGAGCTGGGCAGGAGAGACTTCCAACCACGAACTGGTTGTTTCAAAGCCACCTGTAACAGGTTGCCTCACTTCCATGATGTCCACTTTCCTGGGATCATTTACCCTGCCTATCTTTTTATTCTCTGAACATAGGCATTTTCTTTCCCTAGTGTGTGTTAAAATTTCTTTTGGAGTTTCTTCCATAAAGTAGTGTAGTGCTCATTTGTGTTTCTGGATTTTTCCTCCTGGTTTTTGTTTGTTTCATTTTATTTGTTCTGCAGGCTAGATTTATGCCCTTAACAGAATCAGCAGATGAGGTTTTGTACTCTAAGCCAGCTTTGTAGACTACCATCTAGAAACCAGAAATCAGAGTTTGCTTTGCAATTCTTTTTATCTCCTTGTTCTCCAGCTCTCAGTTTAGTGGTTTGACCTTTTGCATAAGCTATTTTTCATCAGTATTTGCCAAGGTTTTCTTTTTAGCAGTGCTTTGCAAGCGTAGAGCACAAATGTTAACTATTTCATATTTTCTCTGTGCTCCATTGACTGACTGTTGTGGAAATAGATTAGTGTATAATCTTGAGTCAAGAGGTCTGCGTGTTAGAAGTCATAATATATATAAAAAATTACCTTTGATTCATTGTTTCAAATTCCAGGAAGTATTCACATATTTCTGTGTTTTTCTGTAGGTCACGTTACATTTGAATCCAATTTCATCAGTGCATATTCACCAGAAGCCTCTGGTGTTTCTTCTCAACTCTCCTTTGCCTTTGGTCTGGAAGCTAAAAACAGAAAGACTGGCACCTGGAATCCGAAGAGTTTTCTTTGTAAGTGTACACAGCCCTCTGGCCTGCTCTCTATCATAGCTGCTTGTTGCATAAGGCATGGAGTTAATGGCATTCATTTGGAAATTTTTCAAACTTAGATTAAAAAAAAAAGTTTAGAGGGGGTCAAGTTTCATTGTAGGGCTCTGGGGAACAGTTAGGTGGTAGGGCAAAGCAGTTTGGAAAAGGTAGCCAATTACTTGTTATGTGAATTTAAGGAAAAGAAAGCAAAACTGCTTTTCAGAATCTTTACATCATGTGGTTATTAATACTAACAGCCATTCAAGTTCAAAAAGCTGTGAGGTTATAACGGATTGCCAGTCCTGATTGGAAGTCTAACAGTACCATAAAGCAAAAAACCTCAAAGCAATTGGAAGTAGAAAGAGTGGATGCTAGTTGTGTGGTCTCTGACAACAACAAAAATTTGTATGCATTGAGCTCAGTATGTCCGTTATGGTTTATGTCTCTGATGAAGCTTTCGTCTATTGAAATGACCAAGCTAAGCCCAGAATGAAGTCATTTTTATTTCTCAGAAAGACTGGAGCACTGCTTATAATGCAAGATCCAAATATTACCTAGTATTTGTAAATCATGTCCTTACAGTTTGCCAGGACATTCAAGTTTGCTATTTGTAGTGAAACAGACAAGTTGTTTGGATTAAATTTTTAATGCGTGACATCATGTCTAATCATGAGTTGTCGTTATGAAAGTTGCAGCTTTCACTAAATTCAACTCTAATTGCAGAACTAAACTTGATTATTTTTAGTGATATCCTTATAGGGCTTAATTTTGCTCCTCTAGCACAGCTGACAGTGGTAGGCAAGATTGTTTCTGCAGCACCCAGTGGGAGCTTAGTTGTGTCACGGTGCATCAGCAGGACAGGAAGGTGGACCATGGGCAGCAATAGAACACTGAGAAGGGACACTGCTCTCTCAGTTGACATGATTTGGTAGTGACACTGTGCACCAAGAGTTCTGTCACTTGCTGGACACTGCAAGCTTTCTGGAATTGTTTTTCTTTTTCCTGTCATCAAGGTATAAGAGTAGGAGTAGCCTTGATATTTTGAAGTATATTTAGTCCTGTTTCCAGTACAGTGTATTACTGATTGGTGCAAAGAATATGGGCTTGTTTTTATTCTAAGGTATTCGCAATCCTAGGTTTTTCACTGGTGTTTTGGAGACTCATGACTGTTATCTTCTTGTTGAGCATTCCTGTTATGTGTCCTTAATGCAACCAGTACAGTTCTTGTCTGCTCAGAAAATGACTGAGGAACAATATGTGGAACAACAGCACAACAGGTCCTCATTCCTCTCCTGGACAAAAGAAGCAGGATCTCTTTTTAGATAATAAAGTCTTGGACCTTCTCCTACAATGCATCATCACTCCCATTTCCTACCAACTAGATTTTGTTCAGCTAGTTTGTGTTCTTGCTCTGAACCCAGGTTTTTCCTTCTCCCCTTATCTTGCTCTGGGAGTGGAGAGGTGGTCTTCTGAGGCCCATCCATCTCTGCTCAGCTGATTATGCTGGAGTTCAAATCATGGTGAACTTGGTTTGTCTCAGTGGGGCTTCAGCAGCCTGTATTAAGGCATAGGCACAATATGAATGTGCCTAAGGCTCTGACTGTCAAAACTGTACCATTAGATATATGTGTTTCCTTCAGAAAACTGTTTCAGGCTCTTCTGGTTACCAAATCAGGTTTGAAGAGGTGAGCAGCACCAGTCATAGTTCTTGCCAAACAAGAAGTTGCCTGACCTCAAGAACTGCCCTGGTAAACTTGGCCACTGATGCTGCAGGGAATGGACCGTTTCTCAGGTGGGGCAGGAGTACATGATAGGCACTACAGATTTGCTGCTGTGCTGGGGGGACTCAAATGAAATACCTCCTCATACCTCCTCTCCAAACGGTATCTCTTAGTCTCTCCTGGTCATGGTAAGGGTTGAATATTGTGGTGCCTTGTGCCATCCTGCCAGCCTGTGGCACTGGGATAATGCTGCTGCCCATGGGAGCTCACTTTTTTGTTGTAAGGGACTGAACTGACTCTCAGTGTTAACCCATCCCTAATCCTTCTGAATAGCTCTCCATAACAATTTTGGATCTCCTTAAGTGCCATATGAATTTATGTATTTTTCCTTCCATGATGTTAAGGTTTCTGGGTTTTTTTTTTCCTACGAAGAGGTCAAAGAATGAGATTGCAGAATGACAGGGTACTGATCCACCATTAACTCTCAGTTCAGTCCCTGTAGTCCCTCTTACTCTGAAATTCACTTTGTTCTGTCCCGAAAACGATATTTTTGCTGTAAACATAAGCTAACTTCAGTCTCTTGCCATGGATTCATCAACTTTCCCATTTTTCATGGCCCAGTTTCTCAGTAGCTAGGGCATCTTGGGATGATAAGGCATGAGGTTACAGGCTGAACAACTGTGTGGTCATTATCTGTTGCTTTTCCACAATTCCACCCTGCTCACAAGGATAAATGCATTGTTTTCCCAAAAGCTTTCTGAAAAAACAGCTCAGAATCATGTGGCACAGAAAACATGAAAAATGTGGAGGAAGTCCTAGCAGCACCTGTAGGCAAGTGCAGTATGCCAAACAGAGATCAAAGGGCTCTGGTTTTGCACAGAGCTGTTTGCCTGCGTTGAGCTGTGCTAATTTGCAACCCCTGCAACAGTCTCTGTCCTAGAAAATGTTGTCCCTTTCCAGAATCAGGGGTTCTTGTTTTAGGTAAGTTGTAGGGCACAGGGGCATATTGCTTCTGCCCTAGCTGCAGAGAGGTTCCCTGCCTCTGTGCCAGAGCCTTCAGTGAGTTCCAGACAACTGACCCTAGGACTGCAAATAGCAGCTCCATGGGCTGCAGAGTGTGGAGTGCGCTTCCTTGGCCCTTGTTTAAAATACTTACCTCTGTAGCTCTGACTTGTCTCCTTAAATGTATAGCCAAAAGAGAAAATTGAGTCTTTTGAATCATAAAAGATTTCAAATTTGAAAAAGCTTTTCTAGTGCCCATGAATTCTATGCTCAAAACAGAAATCTGTGGCACGCATACCATAGGAGTGTCATAACTATTGTGTTTGTCACTATGGAAGCCTCAGGCAAGATATTCATTGACTTTCCAACTTTTCCTTCAGACTTTTCAAACAATGCATTCATTCACAATTTTATTAATATACTATATGTAAAGTATGAATTGCAATGACTTCCATTGATTGAGCCCTAGTTAGAATGGTAGGTAGTGTAAAGAAGTTTAAATGACAGCTTCTGGGACTTGCTGCTGATAAAGACCACACTGCTAGAGCCAAGTCAGAGTTTGTAGTGAAAGCATCATGTAACCATTAGTGAAGTCCTAGCTCTTTATTTCTTTTTAATATTAGCTTTTTTTTCCTTGTAAAGCACCATAATAATATTCTCAAACTGTACCAGGGACATGTGCTTTGAATAAGTAAATAACTAAATAAAAATTAGAAATTAATTGTACTATAAGTTCCAAGGTTATTTCTAACAAAGGTATCTCCAGGATATGAGTAGATGAGGAATTGGAGCAGAAATGCTGTTAGTAGCATTATACAGGTGGAGAAACTAAGGCACACTGAGCTTAAATGGTGATTGTACTGGAGCAGAGGGTAGAGTTAGGGCTGTGTGTTCTCAGTGTCCTCATTAGAAAAATGGCCTGTTTCCTTCACTCTGTGAATTTATTGCTTGAGTTTCCATTAAAGCTAAGCTGCCTCAGGGAAGGATGAAAAGATTTAAAGCTTCTATCAGCACATATCCAAAAGACTGGGAAAATACAATACTACTGAGTTGGGCTGGAGTTTAACGTCTTATCACATAGTTCGGGCATGGAGTTTTGCCTTTGGCCTGGTCCTCCATCAGTTAGGAAGCTTAAAATGAATGTGGGAGAAAATCCAGGCTTTGGGTGCATGGTTATAATATAGGGGAAAGCACAAATTACCTTCTTGGTAAACATTTTTTCAGTATGGACGTGTAGATTTGGTGTATATACGTGGTTTTGCACTTATTGTTATCATGTAAGGCACATAGGTTCACTCAGTGACTTGTCATGTGCTTTATCTTCATGGAAAACATGCTCATTGGAAACAGCTCATTGTTTCATTTTCACAAAATGTCTGCTGGTGGCTAAACCTCACAGTGGAATAAATTATCATTAAAATTAAGCAGTATGCCCCAAACAAACCAAAATTTGTGTTGGGTTAGCGTCAGGATTTGTTTAATGTCATGTTTTGAAGAGTTTTTTGCGAAGTGGCGTTGAATGGAAGCCCAGTGATTCTCTCAGAGTGACAGTGCTTCGGAGGAAGCCATCATGACAGGGCAGGACTGCTAAGGGGAATTGTTCTTCACTATTCTGTTGCCTGTGTTGTCATTTTGCTTCTCGGGGTGCTTTCCCCATCTATAAATCAGAAAGAACACTAGTGAGTAGTTTTAAGAGAAAATTTAGGCATCTTGATATAAACCTGACAAAAATTTTCTCTGTGTGCATGAGAAAGAGAAAAGAATATATGGTGTCTACCTAGTGTGGTGTTAACAGTACATTTAGCATGGACAGGGTTATTTTCAGACTCTGCATGAGTAGCTGTATATTGATGGGTGAAGTAGATGATGCTGTGAAATTATTGTAATTTTAGTAAAATAAGTCTTGAGTTTATTTTCATTGTGTTAAAAATAAATGTACCTTAGTATAATGGCGTTTCAATCCAAAAATACCTGAAATGGGTTCGTGCATGAACTGCCTGACCTAAGTAATTGTAAATCATCACTTCAGTTACTGATGCATGTAGTCATATTAGCCTGACTGTATATTTGTACATGTCACAAAACCACAACAATTTGGGAATTGGATATTCTCTGTTTAAGTGTTCATGGGATCATCACTCTGAAGAGCCTTGCATGGGTGGGAAGCTCTGTTCAGTTCAGCGAGGGGAATGCTTGGCATCTGTGCTACGTTTTATTCTTTCCTCAGCACGGAATAAATGCCAAAATTGCATTATAAAGGGGAGTGGGAGAGGAAGTTGAAGGACATCTTCACTGGTGATTAGACTGGTTACATGATGACAGACCACAGTTTTGTGTAAGCTAGACAACTACTGTAGAAATTGCTTTTACCCGTGATCTTGGTGCAGGACAGTGTTGCAGAAAAACATTACCAGACCTCTTCCAACACCCCACTTTTAAGTTTTCATACAGCAAAATAGTTTCCTTCCTTCCTATCAAGTCATCATTTCTCTCCTTCCTTAAAACTAGTTTATTGCAAACATGTCTTGGCAGAAAACCAGAAGTTTTATGAAACTGCACAGAAAGAGGGTTTTATAGGTGCTAGTCAGCAAGTAATTTTTTTTCTTTATATTTGGTAGCTTTTTCAATTGCTTTTATAGCCTAGGAATGTCTTTACTCAGCAAGTGAAAGAAGTGAGAATTAAATCAATGAAAGAAAGGTTCCAATCCTTTGTGATTTCCTGTTAGAAATCACTGTTAGAAAAGATCCAAAACCTCTTTAAATATCTACATATGTGATTTTATATAATATATGATTTAGGGAGTAATGCCTCAGCTCTTCCTCTGAGTTAGTTATTCAGGCAATTGAATGAGTAAGAGTTATGGATAAGAAAACACTTATGCAAACAAATAACCTTACGAGAGCTAAGAGTGAATGTGCATTAAGGTAGCGAAATGGAGGAAGCAAGAGCAGTAATGATAAATACAAAAACAGATCACTTGCTCTTGGTTTGAGATTTGAAAAGATGAAATGAAAGATTTAAAGAAGACAAGGTGGTAGAATGAAGAGTTTAATTATTAGAAATTTCTGTATTTCTAAAAAGAAAAAAGACATGTTCTTATTACTTTAGCCAATTGCTGGTTTATTCCTCTCACTTCATGAAAATATGGTTCACATATTTTGGGTCACTGCCACCAAACCACAGGCTGTTCTATGGTTTGCACTAGGTTTGGATGACTGACAAAATTCACTGAAAAACAAGTGCTATTTGTTTTCCTGTACCTAGTATTTAACGGGAAATCAGGAGGCTAAATTTCCAATCACTGGTTAAACAGACCCAGATGTGAACAGAGTGCTCTGCTAGGAGAAGAGTGACGAAGGATAGGAAATGCATGACTAGTGATAAATTTGGTATAAATAGTGACCTTTCACTATTCAAAGTAAAAGCAGTAGATTTTCAGTGTTGTGTAACAGTGTGAAGAGGAATTTTAAAGGACGTTTACATTACTGTAGAATCCTGGGTTTGTTTTTTTAATAAATCTTCATCATTCTTCTACTCAGGAGCTGGAAATAATCCTGTAGTTGCCCTTTTCCACTTGGAAGAGTTCATATTCTCCCTTACCCTCCCCACACCGTTTCCTTACCTTTTGAAAAAAAGTGAAAATTAACATTTTGTGTCTAATTAAAAGCAATGTTTAGTAAACAGTAACTCTTACTATGCTTTTCACAATGGTAAATTTCCCTGTAGACTTTGTCTCCTGGCATGATTCAACCCTGGCAAAATACTGCTTTTCTAAAGTCGGTATAAATGGGTCACTCCCAGAAATATTAGGGGGACCTCAGGCTACATTTGGTGGTGATTCTTACATTCTTGGCAAAAGAGCAGAAGGATTTTATTTGCAGTAGGAATGGCAGAAAATGACAGGGTAGTAAATACATGCTTGAAAATGATGCATGTAAAAGAAGTTTAAGTGCAATAGCCCTAGTAAGGCATCTTTAAATATCTAGGGGGATTGAGGTTTTTTTTTCCCCATTCAAAGCTTACTTCAGGAAGACATTGAAGAAGAGAATTTATATTTCTGGCTTAAGATGCAAGATACAGTACATGAAATGAATATGCAGAGTATGGTTAAAAAGTTCTGTATGTGTGATGTCCCAAAATAGGGAAATTTTATGATGTATAGGTATCCTCTGCTTTCACTGTAATCACTTTGGTTTGGGCAGAAGTATTTTAAAAATACCAACTTGCCAGTAAATTTCACAGGAAACTCGGCACATCCTTGTGCCTTAGTTTCTTTTTTCATGGGACTTCAAAAGCCTGCATTTTTTTGGGAGTGTGGTTTGCTAAGAGTGTCACAGAGTTCATACTAGATCCCACATGATTTAAGACATCTTTCAAAACTCAAGCTTTATTGTGTGGTGTTTGTTTCAGCTTGAGAGTGGACTGTCTTTTTGGGTCATTGCTCCAAACAAAACTTGTGTTAGGAGTGTGGATAGGCCAGATCTGGATGATGGTGCCTCTTGTATCTCCTGCTGATCTTTCTCATTGCTGCCTCTGACTGGTCCTAAGCATTCTTCCTTCCCCTGGTCCCTCAGGAGCCCAGACCCATCACTTTCAGAACCAAGACAGCTGGTAGTCAGAAAGACATGGACTTTAGGTTAATCCAGGCTGCAAGAGTGAGGAAACTATTCAGGCATTTCATGGTTGAGATATATTCCCAAACCAATCTTGCAGGAGGTTGAAGGACCTGGAACAGGCACCTGTGATAGTCTTTTCTCTTCTGTATGGTCATGGCTCCTTCCTTTCCTTGCTTGCTTCAGTAAACAGGGGGCTTAGCCAGTGGAAGTTTACAGAAGCAGGCAGTGGATTTTGGCAGACTACTGGTGTTAGTGACGTGGAGATAATAAATCACAACAGGTTGTGTTACTGAGTCACTGATTCCAGTGGAAACTATAGCTGCAGTTGCATAGATAGGCTTTAATTCTCCCTTTCACTTCTTCCACTAAACTGACTTGAAACAGAATCCCTGGAAAAGCTTCTGCTACCTTACTTTGCTCATATCAAACAAGTGTTTCATTGAGTCGATTATGTTTTTAAATTAATGTGAGATGAGTGGATGATTACCTGTGTGCAATTAATAGACTCCTGCTGAGCCTTAAACTTTGGGAACAGATTTCCCCTTTACAGGGATTTTCTTGTTTGTTTCTTTATCATTCAAGTAACTATTCCTTAGGGGTTTTGAAAGTTGCACTTGATTTGACACAGTTTCAGCTTTGATAGAAAACCCCAGGATCTTTTTTCTAGATATGTAAAGATGTGCAGGAGTCTGCTCTCTGATCCTGTAAGGTTCTGCTTTGATCTTGAGAAAACATTGAACAGCCTTAATTATATTAGGATCTTTGGTAGCTGCCAAACTCAGCATCTCCTAGGAAGTTTAATTAAAATCTAAAACATTATTAAGGTAATGCTTCTCTTATGTGCATATTTTAAAATATGTGAGGACTGGAATTTTGTATTGACTGCATGTGGTCTTGAGAACACTAAACGGAAAATGAAAAATTTTGTCATTGCCTGAAAACATCACACCTCTGTGTCTGTAAGGACTATGCAAAGTTGATAAATGATTCAGAAAATGTTACATGTAATTTCAAAAGCAGCATGTTTCTTACTCACTTGTTGAAGAGAATTGTTCTCTTGATGATTATTGTATATTGTATATGGATTTATGAACAATGAAAGATACATTTTTGAGTTTTTGAATACCTGATATTTCTCCATCCATGACTTTATTTTTCCTCTGTAAGAGGATGAAAGCACATCGAAGTACAATACCAAAAAACACCAGCTGACTCTGCTCCCCATGTAGGCTGCTCTGATAGTTGGTTCAAGTCTTTTAGTTTTATTCAGAGCAGATATACTCCTCTCCTACATGTTCCACCACAGGTCTGATGCTGTATAGCTCAGATAAAAATATGAAGGATTCTTGTCCTCCTACTATATTTGCCTCAGTTATGGCTTTAGAGGTGGATTAGTTGGTCACTTGTGCTGGCAGGCCCTTGGTGAGTAGTGGTGTAGCTGTTGTTGTGAGGGGAGGGATTGGTTCATGCTGTGTGGCTGTGGACACTTAACTTTGTATTCTGAGTCATGTCCCAGAGGTGCCTACCTCTCTCTCAAGGCCAAATTATGAACTTGCTTCCTACTTGGGAGTTCTAAATTATAACTATGTTAAATACTTAAAATGTTATAAAGCAAAGTAAATATCCTTCTGGATCAGATTCAAAGGAAAAAAAAAAGGCAATAAACCTTTTAAAAGGAGAGAAGGAAATAGGTAAAATAAGAAACAGAATGTGCTATTTTGTGTGTGCAGTATTCACGCTCACCACTGTATATATTTGAGATGACTCAGGTCTGGTTCTGAAAGTTGTTCCCTCTAGGGAATTTGGCATTTCTGCCAGGTAACTGATGTCCTGAACTACCATGGCAGCCTTGCAAGGGCAGTTTTATTCAGACTGGAAACTTTTTGCATGGGATGTATGAAGGCATTTTTGTTTTGTCCCCCCAGCATGAGGGGTGTATGTTTCTTTGCCTTGGTATGATGCAAAGAAAATTTCAGGCCCTATTTTCCCCAATGGTCAGCAGGGTAGTAGTGTATGTAACCAAAATACGTTCCTAAACACATTTTGTTCTTTCATGGAATACTCAGGTTTTGGTAGCAAATCTTCAATATACTGTGCTTGATCCTCATTTCCTCTGAGGAACAGCCCTTTGAACTGTGCACTCGCTGTGGTTAGTGGCCATGGCCAGTATCTTTTGGTCTTGCAAACAGATTTTCCATGTCCAGCTTCTTCATTTAGCCTTAGAAGTGTGACAGGACATGTAGGTGTACTCAGCAGCAGAGGATGTTTCCGATGCAGTCCCTTTTCATGTCCTCAGAAGAACTGGAAGAAAAAGAGCTGGGGCATTTTTTCCACTCTGCAACCTCAGAAAGTAACCACTGAAGGAGATGAAGGGAGGAGATAGAACTGTCTGTAGCAGCAGTCTCTTAATCACTGAATCAGTGTGTAATTTGTGCTCAGATAAAAATTGATGTATTCCCAAATATTTAAAACATTATTTGACTTTAATGCTTTGGGTTATCCTAAGCATGCTAGAGCTGCTTTTCATTTGTTCTGAAGAGTAAGTAGTTAATGTTCAAGGCAGGTGTTGAAACAGTGATGGTTGCCTTTTTTGGAAGGGTCTGTTGAATTCTTTCCAGAACAAATAACGTACTTGGCTCACTTAACCTTGCCTTAGGTCTGTGTAGTAAAAATCCCAACATTGGTAAGCACAGCAGAACTCTGCAGTCCTTTTTAAAACCTGGGTAGTGGAACCAGCATTTCAAATAGACTTTAGTATGTGATTAAAAAAATAAATATGATAAGCTTCATGTTTATTTGAAGATGTTTACTGTATGATCACTTGGTGAGGATGCTTGTGCCAAACTTTTTAGTTGCTCTGCTTTCTGTCTGTCGATTCCTCCCTTGTAGGACTTGGTAACTTTGATAGTATCTGTCCCTCAGGAAGACATTTATCATAGTGCACGATGATGAAAAAGGTTTTCAAGTTTTAATTAGTAATAGATGAAAAACCAAGTGTATTCTGAGGAAGACAGGTGTTGTGTGAGTATACATTTAACTATCTCAAATGAAAAATCCAGCAAAACTGTGCTATTGCAAGGTAATGCATTTCTTTGGTTGTTATTTAGAAGGAATATTATTTCCTCTCATGCTATCCTCAAATGTTTAAGAAGACACACTGATACTGCTTTACCCTGATGCTGACCTAAAAAAATACTGGAAACAATATGTAAATGGAAACCATCTACTGGGCTTACTGGATAAACAGTTTGTCTCTGAGCATGGAATGCCAACATCTATTCAATATTCCTGCAAAATAATCACTGATTAAGTCCTTAAATCCTGTGAATTTCATGCATGGGAGATTTTTCTAGTTAGGCCAAAGCTCTATGAAAATGTTCCACACATCTCTGCTATAAAAGCCAGCATTGCTAAGTTCATTGCACTTCATTTTTTAAAAAACATCTCTGAAAAGGGAATCATTATGCAGATGTTAAAAAATGTGACATTTGGATATTGTTGGAAATAAGCTATAATCACCTTCAGTCACTGTATTTGGGTGTGACAGATTACATTGCTTAAACAATGTCTGCATGGATAAATGTACCACATTAAAAATATGCTTTTATTCCCATCAGGTGTCTTTAGGTTCCATTGTTCAGTTTGAGAAGGGAAACTTCTCCTTGTCAGCTGAAACAGAAGAAAAATTTTTTCCTGAGAAAAATGAACATCTGCTACAGTGGGCCCAGAAGGAATATGGAGCAGTAACATCTTTCACTGAACTTAAAATATCAAGAAACATCTATATTAAAGTAGGAGAAGGTAAATAAAAACAAAACCAAGAGAATTAATAGACTTTTAGATACTAAGAATAAGTCTTGCTTATATTTCACTTATTTTAATTTTTAAACATACCTCTCATTTCCAAGAGATATGATGTGAAAGGGGACAGAGAAATGAGAACAAGCCTGAATACCAGACCTTGGATTTAGGCAACCTTTAATGGATTCTGGTGCCATAATTTTCTGGTCATAAATGTGGATGTAATTGCTCAGAATCTTACAAGAGTCAGACTTTGCCTTTTAGAAAGAATCAACTACTCATGGTGATTGTTCGGGTGCATTCATCTGAAGAACTGAAGTGGAAAACTTGAAGTAGGGGGAAATTTCTAGAAAGAGCCAAGTTAATTTTTTGTTTCTTCAGTATTTGCTTGTATAAGGACCGAGGCTTCTTTGGGCAAAGAATTGTTGCTTTCCTCACCAAACTAAGTTGTCTCAGTCTGTCCTTATGTATTTTCATCCCAAGGAGAAAGATTTCCTGTCCTTGTGAGCCCTGTGCCAAATTCTTCAGGTGGCCTAGTGCAGGTGGGAGAAGACTCCAGTTCCTCAGGGACTTCACAGGCCCATGTTGGGGTAGGGTTCAGGCTGTAGCTCCATAGCTGAGCAGTGTTGGAACAACAGAACTGTATGATCCTCTGCAGCAGTATCTCTACAGAAACTCCCAAACAGCTGAACTAGTTGGTTACAGAAAAAACAAACAAACAAAAAAAACCAACCAAAAGACCAAAAGCTTTCTGTGGAGAAATCATTCTTTCCTAACCACCTGTAGTTGATCATTTGATTTCCTGATGTATGAGGCTTGCCCCCCAAAATCAGAACATGTCCGAGTTAGTTTTATCCAAATCCTGCCAAATTTGTAGAGGATTCCCCTGTTGTTTTTTTTTTTCTTGGTTCTACTTGGCACCGGTCTTGGATTCTAATGCCAGAAAATCATTCAGAAATATATTTATTAGCTTATTAAAATGCTTCATGGGAGTAGTGGTCTCCGCATTGCAGAGACAAATATTTAATTAGGTACGTTGAAAAAAACAGGTAAAATATTGTTTGTTGATTTGCATGTCTCCAGTCAAACCAGGAGGCTAAAGAGGAGAGTTTTGCATGATCTTTAGAATGCACTAAAACACAATTTAATTAGGAGTAAGTACACAAAATGGAACTTGGCAGGCAACCAAAACAGACAGTTTCTGAGAAGGCTCCTACAAACTATCTCAGCTGTAACCATACTGGATTTTGATTTAAATTCTTGGCAGAAGAATGAATATGGTATATGTGTGGGGGTTATGCATGTGTTCAGGGTGGGGAGAGGGTCAGTTCTTGAACTGCAGCAGTTGTGTGAGGAGTTCTGTGAAAACCACGTGGGATGCGGTCCTGGTCTGCTTCTCTGCAGAGTGAACAATAGAATCACTGATTTCACAAACCACAGCATACAGTGATGTACATTTTAAGCTTTGCATACAAAACTTCCACTCCTTGAGCCATTTAGTAAGGTACCCTGCTGACAGTCTGTGAATCACTGCTGGCATTACTCATAATCCAAAGGTGGTCATACAAATTAGTTCCTTGCTATGTGGCTGATACAGAATTTAATGGCTGTATCCATATAATTGTCTACATTTCAGCTTCACTCTAGTTAGACAAATCTGAAACTGGAAGATGTAACAGTTTAGAAGTGTAGGCTGTAGCTGAATACAGCAAATAGAAAATGCAAGCCAAAGGACAGAAAGATCTGAAGAAGCCTGATCTTTCATAAAATAAAGCTGCTTCTGATGCCATGGGTCTCTGAAGTCACTTTTGAAACTGCAAATGAAAGGCAGCTGAGAGCACAAGCAAACTGGATCAGGGCCAAGTGCATCTGAATCTTGTTGATTCTAAAGAGTGGTTGATAAAATACTGCAGGGATGGTGAGCACAGCAAGAACTTTAAGGGGCCAGAATGGGGGTGTGGAAGAAGGGGGCACAAGAAGTGGGGGTTCTTGTTCTTGCCTTGATTTGTGCAATGAAGGAGATGGCAGAGTGACTGCTGTGATAATCACTGTCAGATTCTAGAAAGCAGGACTGCTCTTGGTACTTGTTTTTCAGCAGAAGTCAGTTTAATTCCTCGTAGTTCAGTAAGACATGATTGAACAAGTCAGCAAGTCCTATCAGTTTGCTAAATGTTACCTAATGCATCCAGTATCACCAGTAAACCCAGGGCAAATGTGCTAGCCTGGAGGGACCCTAATTTGAACACATTTCTTAGTTAAATAAGAAAAAAAACTAGTCAGCCATGAGAGTAACTAAACTGGAAAATGTACAGTCTGTTTACAGATATTAACACTGTGCTTCTGTCCTGGAAGAAGCTGAAGCATCAGTCCTGACTCTGAATTTATAGCCAGTACACAGCAGTGCCCATACCATGCATGCCCTGCTTGCTTGGTTTTGTGTCCAGCTTACCTGTGTGTCCTGCTGTGGGATGAGTAGTGCCTGGAGTTTGCATCCTTCCCTGATCCCATTTCTATCCTGCCATTAACTGCCAGCCAAGGTTCTGATCTTTATGGTGCTAAGGGCTAGCAAACTGTGAATACACTTCAATAAGCCCTACCATCAGAGTGCCCAAGGAAAATTCCAAACACCTTGCTTACGTCCAGCTCAGACTTGGAAAGGCAAGCTCTGCTTGGATGGGATTTTTATTGCTGCATCCAACTGCTGCTACCCAGCATGCCTGTCTTGGAGAGTGACACTTGATTAACAGTGCTTCTTTGCACAAAAACCTCCTCAGCATGATGCTAAGCTTGGATATTCCACTTCTAGCCAAGAACCTGTGGATGACACCTAATTTGTGCAGAATAGAGCAGACGGTGTCTGTTCTCATCAGTGAAATAGAAGTGCTTGCACACAGCAACTACAGATCCTGGTGTGCAATCCTCCATCTCCATCTGGACAGCCTAGCACTGGCCGAAGGAGGAGGTGGCTGCTGGCCACTGCTCCGCTGCTTTGTGGCCAGCGGCGCCCCTCGGCACCCCGGCCTGCTGGCCAGAGACCCTCTGCTGAGGGTGCTGCCTGCAAACCTCACATCTGATTCCATATTGCTAGTTTGGGGAGATTAGAGAGGCACAGAATCCATAAACTGACTGTTAGTTGGCTGGTTTGGTAATGTTTTTAATTGATTGCAGACACCTGCAGTCCCTTTACAAAGTAAGTAGACAGCCCTGAAACTAACAAAGAAGAGATGTATAGTGAGCAAGGAAAGATGAAATGGATCCCCTTTTCTTTCCTGCTCCAGCTCGATTTTGATAACTGGTGTGGACGAGAGTAAATACATTTTGGTGCGAGTGTCAAGTAGCCTGTGATAGAGTTAAAGTTTGCTGCAGAGGAGAAGCGTGCTATCGAGTGGAGGCCCAGGCTGGGGAGGCTCTGTGCTGCTGGCGGCAAGAGCAGCAGTTCTGGAGAGCTCCAGAGATGCCTAATGGAAGTGCCAGGAGTAAGAACTGCCTTCTTTGCAATGGCAAATGATAGCACGTGCGGTGATTACCCACAAACTACTCCAGAATGGTTATTTTGTGGCCTGAATCATGTACCGAAGTTAAGAAGCAAATACCTAGTGCGTGTGTGTATATATATATATTTAAAAATTCAAGTTCAGCATAGACCATTTGGGATCATTTTCCATTCTGTTGTGGGAGGAGCTGGCAGAACTGCAGCTGCATTCAAGGCTCATCTGGCAGGGCACCTAGCAGATGTTAGAGAAGTGCTTTGCTTGGGCAGTATGAATAGTTACAGCTTTATACAGCTTTAGTAGCTTCTGTAGGGGAGACACCAGGGTTAATATTCAAAGGCTGCTTTGTACAAAACTAGGAGAAGAAACTCCCCTGATTGTTTTTGCAGAGACCAGGGTCACAGGAGTCTCTGGTCTTCCTGCAAAGTTTTGTAGCATACAGAAATGCACTTCAGAGGTGACATTTCAGTTCTCATTTAGAGAGTGCATGGCCTCAGCACAACTTGTAAGAGTTTGTTCACAGTTTCGTGTTTACAATGCATGCTGTTTGATATATTTTCTTTTTGGGGTTTGTTTTTTCGTTTGTTTGGTTTTTGTTTGGTTGGGGTTTTTTGTTTTTTTTTTTTGTTTTTTTGGTTGTTTTTTTTAATCTTGCTACTGACCTTAATAGGAAAAGTCTTTCTTGTAAAGCAATGGTCAAAGACCCAGCCATGTGAAATTGTATTTTTATAGGACTTCATATGTTTGAACATGATACTTAGTCCTTCTGTGTATTATGACAATTCATATGTCAAGCTATCTCAGAAATGCGAAGTGTTCCTGATTTTCAGTGGAAATACTGTTTCTTGGGGTACAACAATGTAGGCTGTGCATGAGAGCTTCATATGAAGTGACTGTTTTTTATGCTTTGCATTGTACGCTAGTGGCTCTTCACCCGGGGGTGGTTGGGCACTGGAACAGCTCCCCAGGGCAGTGGGCACAGCACCAGCCTGGCAGGGGTCAAGAAGCATTTGGGCAGTGCTCTCAGGCACAGGGTGTGACTCTTGGGGTTGGTCCTGTGCAGGGCCAGGAGTTGGACTCTGTGATCCTTGTGGGTCCCTTCCAACTCAGCTTATTCTGTGATTCTGTAATGCTCATGTTCAGCTATGCAGTTAAAACCAAAAGAGAGATTGAATAGCTATGCTAGAATTTCATCATTTCAGCTATGCATATTGTGATCAGACTTTCTTAATATCAACTGATTCCATAATTTTCTTACTGCTTAATTTTCTGTGTGCAAGAGAAATGCAGTATTTCTAGATACTGACTCTGACTACGCAATATATAGGAAATATACTGAGTAAGGAAATGGAAAGTACTTTCTGTAGTACTTAAAAATTTGCAAGTCTATAATAACAAGAATAAAACATTTTCCACAGGGAGAAGGAGTTGATTCCAAAAGTTATCTCTGAGTAAATTGCAATAGAAAGAAATGTCTTTTAAAGATGCAAGGAACAAATTAAATGTATCTTATTAATTTTGAAAAGTTTTCACGTAATTTCCCTCAGAATTGTTTTCAAATTTCTCTTTGCAGGGATTTTCTTTCATTAAATGTTTAAATCCATAAATAGTAACTATTTAGTTTAGAAGTACATATTTTATATTAGAAGGTTGATGTATTGGTGCAACAGTGATCTCCCTTTCAATAGGATGATTTGCCATATGTGCTTATAATAGTAGAAACACCTTTCAGCCATATAGTGCATACTGAAGTTGATGTGGTATGTGCATACATCTAAGCTGACATCTGTGTTTAAAGGTCCATATGCTTTCTTTTTTTTTTCCCCCTCCAGATCAAGTTTTTCCTCCCTCGTGCAACATAAAAAAGAATTTTCTCTCTTTAAATTACCTTGCGGGATACCTACAACCAAAACCAGCAGAGGGGTGCCTTATGTCTAACTTAGTCCAAGAAAGAGAAGTTCATGTCATTGAACTAAGCACTCCAAATTCCAATCCTAACAGGTAAAGTATCATCTAAATACACTAAAATTGTTTGAAATAATAGCTAAAAATTTCACTTGTCTAATAAAAATCAACTGAAAGCAGCCATTTAATCCTTAAAGAAAAGCTTGGGCTTTAGTTCTTTGCCTTAAATAGAAATTGGTTCTTCAGTATGTAAAGATTTTGAATTCTGCTTCATAATCAGAGGATTTTTCTGGACAAGACTCTGAAGCACAGCTTTATGGACTATACACTGCTCCCCTTCTTGCTCAATCAATCACATTTTTCCAAGGATGAGGTGAATAAGGGAATATCAATATCTGACAGAGAGGGTTTAAGGTTAGACCACTGTATGAGGAGGTGAGACAGAGGTTGCAAGTAATCTTGGCCTGTCACAGGTAGGGATGACTGACAGCAAGGTCTGGGACAGTGGCTCCCAAACACTGTCCAGAGGTTGCAAGTGATCTGTGGTAAGTGTTCCACAGTTGCTCTGAAGATTCACAACAGTATTTTCTGTCAAGTTTCCAGTTGAGTTTAAGGGATAGTTTGATAATTATGAGAAATGAGAAGTGTTGACAGTGGTGCACTGACCAAAAAACTTGGTAACTACTGGTTAGGTAAAGTAACTCTGTACATGTTATGAGGATTATGTAAATTGACAAAGGTGCCTTCGGGAGGTAAGACATTTGAAATACTCATCCTTTGCTGGTCTTTCCTAGATCTTAGTGGGAGAACATGAGTGGGGTTTGCTTCAGATAGTCACACTTGGAAAACCTCTTCCTAAGTGCCAAGTATGATTGCTAGAACAGAAATTTGCTATGAAACTTAGATGGTTACAATTTCATCAGAGATAAGGTAGAATTAAAATCCTGTCTGCTTACTGCAGACACTGGATATCTGGCATTGTCCAGTTCTGCTCCTCATGCAGCTGCACATGAGTGCATCCTATCCCTAATGAGAAAACCACACAGGGAGGTGGAGGTGAGAGGAGGTGTTTTTGTGAAAAGGACAATTCTCGTTGCAAGATGTTGAGCCCAGAGCCTGATAATTTTCTTGCCTAGGAACCTGGGGAAGAGTAAGAAAGTGTTGAGGTTTAGTGGAAGTGGAGTAGGTAACCCCAAATGTTGATGCAGCCCCATCCTGAACAGAGCTGATGATAACCTCAACATCATTCCAAGTCCCTTGTAGTGTTACACAATGACAACCCTAGTTCCAAGCTTTTGGTTTTGGATGATAGTACAATAGGAATTTGCTTTTCAGAAGATAACACTGCAAAAAGTTTAAGTATTTTGCTATTAAAAGTTAAAAAAAAAGGTACTAAGTTACTTTGTTCTTAGTTTTATGTGTTATCCACAGCTATCTTTACAAAGTTTTAATCCCCAAAGAAACATACAGAAGCTGAGCTAGGCATGTGTAAAACTGCAGGAGATGGAACAAAGGTCCCAAGATACACTAAGTCTCAGTGCAAAATATTAGTTGGAACCTATTACTTGGGGATGAGCATGTTCTTGTAATGTATGGCCCCATAAGATGATCTGGAAGTATAGGTTTTTCTGTTGAATTGGTATTTTGCTCGATGAGATGTTATTGATAGGTAAGAGCCCGTTTGCTCTACGTATTTTACTGAGATCCTGAAAATCTGGATAGTTTTCATCTATTTTCCAGCAAGCAGTAGGCTGGACATCTGGGTTTTTTTCTTTTTAAAATAAGTATATATCCAGAAGTATTGGAAACTGAATACGCTGCTTAATTCCTCAAAGCACGCAAGATCTTAAGCAAAGCAATTCCACAATTTAACTGTTCAGGCAGAGACACCCCACAATATAATACTTGTGGTTTGGGTTGGGGTTTTTGTGTGTGTGTGTTAACCTGCTTGTCTTTTTTACTTTTTTAAAGGTATTATTTTAAGTTTTTATACAGTTGTAGCCAGAGGAAACTGAAACACTTATATTTAGGCACTCTCATAGTGAAGTAAGAAAATTATGTTTACTTTAGAAAGCAACCTGCTAGTCTTATAACTTACCTGCACTAAATAATAGGTGAATTGAGTAGCATACTTCTTGTAAATAAGAGACAGAAATATTTTTTCTAAAAAGTACTTTTTTCTATTGTTATGCAAAATCACTTAAGTGTATGTGGAATAACAATCTGTTTTGCACATGTTGTGTTGCCTGGGATAATATCCAGCATTTTAATCAGCTGGCCAGACAGTGGAAACATGATGGATTGGAAGAAGGTTGATAGCTGAAAATTTCTGGCATTCTGTTCTAACTTTCTATTTTCCACACACAGTGCTCTCCAGGTGGATATAATCGTTGACATTAAACCATCTCAACCAGGCGCCAGACTTGTCAGAGATGTCGTACTTATCCTCAAGTGTAGGAAGTCTGTCAATTGGGTTATCAAGTCTCATGATGTCCAGGGAAAGCTGGAAGTGATTGTAAGTTATGGCACGTGCATTTTTTGAGAGCTACCATAATGCAACAGTACAGAATCCATTTAAATGTGATGTAGTGCTAGACCATGTTGATTTCTGAATGTTTTCTCTTGGCTGCTTCTTTGTAATTATTACTGCATTTTAAGGAATAAATACATAAAGTTTTTATTCTCATTAACTTTTGGGCTATAAAAGTGACCAACTCATTGTAGAAGCCAGGTGGTTAGAGCAAGGATTTAGTCTGTGTCTTTTTTACTTCTGTTGAGGCACCCTAAACAGAGAGTTGGATGTTCATCTCTCTTTTTGCTGTTACTTTGGTGAATGGATCAACAGGTTCATCTCAGAAGTTGGAATGATGCCTTCAGGTGCAGAATAGATAATACTAGATATTAGCAGCACATACCCACATCCCTTTAGAACTGGAAATTCTTCTATTCTGCTTTTGGTTGTAGTAGTATCTATCCCTTTTCCCTGCCAGTGCTTCTGTTTCCAGTAAGTGTTTGGTCAAATTGACCTCATCTCTCCTCAGACAGCAAAAAACAATTTTTTTTTTTAAGTTAAAACCAGGCTCTCTAAAATTACACTTCTAAAATTACTGCAGATGCTGATTCATGTTGATTTTTGTACAGGCTTTGTGGCTTAACACCATTTCTACTAAGAAAATGTGTGTTCTGCTCTGAAATAAATAAATATAATTGAACTGATCTTGCAGCCTATAAATTTGTGGCTTATTTCTGTCTTAAGTGATCAGTTTAGGGCACATTGTACAGTTGAGCTGAATATTTGCTCAGGAACACCCAGTAGCTTCATGATTTGCAGTTTTGCAGCAATTCAGTTACATTTTCAAACTCCAGCTCTTGGTATTTATAGGAATTTTACTTTGCTTAGTTGCTCTCTGTTTGTAATCTGTGCAGAGGAAATTCTGGCAGGATCCAAAGGCTGATTGATCTAAATCTCCTAAGAAAACAGATTGGTAAGCAGGATTTCATAGTAGCTTTTGAGAGTGAAGGGGAATATAAGAAGGCATATTTTGGTGTTGCTCAGAAAGGTGAATGGAAAAATTATCTGGGGTGGATGATGAAGTTCCCTCTTGATCCCTGACACATATTTATCTTAGAGGCAGGAAAGGATGTTCTGGTCATTCTGTAGGTCTGAAATAGTCAGTCCTTGAAGAGAATGGTCAAGGTTGGTTGCTGAGGATTACCGCTCCTGTAAGCAGAAGGACGAAAATAATGCTTGTCTTCAAAGTTTCATTCTGGGTTATTACATAAAAGTCACCACTGTATATTTGGGCATATATGGATCTACTTTCACAGGAAAGAGAATTGTGCGTTAGTTCACCCCATGCTAGGAGATAGCTCAAGTATCATATTTCATGTCCATGAAGCTATCACTTTATGGATGATCTATTCTCACAAGAGTTTCTACAGGTTTTAAAAATTTCTAAAATGCTGCACTTGAATATAGAAAAGCAAGGCTGCTTTAAAAACTTTATTTTAAAAGTTCTTCTTTATTAATTACTGAAAGTATAAGTAGAAAGTATAATTAAAAATTGTTCCTGTAATGAGTTACAGAGGGTACCATTTTATTTAGATTAACAAAAAGAGAAAATAATGCATAAAATATATACAGAAATGTCAGTATTTAAAAGACTTTGTATTCATGTTAGGATTTGTTAGTAACTATTTACTTAACTATTTCATTTATATAGATGCTTCATTTTCTGAAAATGTGTTCATTTTCCTTTATTTAGAAGGTGTAAGGGAGGAAACTAAACTCCCCCATGTCATTAAAGAGCCTACATATCCAGCATCTAGAATCTCTTCATATCTCTGTTAAGTTGATGGCCTTTCCAAGCCCAAATTTTAGACAATGCATAAAAACATTACTTAGCAATTAGGTAATGTTTCACAATGTTCTTTTTATTAGTTGACGCAGTTTCATGCACTTCAATTTTCCTAACTTCTTGCCCTCACGACGAAGGAGAATTGTCTTGAGGGGACTGGCAAGCTGAGAGGGAAAGGTTAGTGCTAAACTGCCTCAAACTGAGGACTGTAAGTTAGTGAGGTCTAAGTTCACAGACAAAAAATGAAAAAGATGTTTTAGGTCATATACCTCATCTCCCAGCTTGCTGTGTTTCTTGAAACTCTGAAAGAGGATGGACACAAACCCAAGTAAAATGGGAGCGCTTTAGGTAAATTATTGCACATGATGTATGTGCAGTGTTTCCTCCCAGGCTGTGTTTAACTCCTGTGTGCAGGCAGTTCTTACAGGCAGTGCTTGTGTGGTGCTGTGCTTGTACACTGCTGTTCACATCACTTCCTCTGCAGCTGGTGTCCCTCTGCAAAGCTGGGAACTGTGCAGTGAAGTTCCAGAAAGAAAGTAAGATTGTTGAGGAGCAGGAAGTTTGTTGCCCTGCTTTTTGCAGGGTTCCATGTTTGTGATTTTGTAGTAGAAGTTCCCATGCATTTTCTATAAACATAGTCCTTGTTTTCCTAACTAGCCGAAATTGTTTTGAACTTGTAGATTGTTTTTCATTCCTTTCCCCTGGGGCGGAGAAAGATGATTGACCATGTCTTTATCCTGTAAACTTACAGAGGTGTCAACCTCTTTCACCAATCCATGATTGTCTTTAGAAACATATATAAATGAGAGAATAAAGAAGGGCAGCCCTTTTTGGGTGGTCCTGCCTGGTAATTCAACTGCTGCTCTGAAGTCTGCGTATTTCTTCTGTTGCCAGCAGCGCAGCAGGAGTGAGAGAGGTGCAATGCACAAACAAACCTGGGAGGGTTTCAGAAACTTGGAGGGACAGTTGTTTACCTGAGAACCACTGCCCACCACTTTCTGAAATGGTGTCTGTTCTGAGTAGGTTGGTCGGGGCTCAGATTGCCTGGTTTCAGTCACTGTGTGTGAAAGTGTTGGCAGGGCAGGCAAGGGAAGGAAGGTCTATTCCTGCAAGCCCTCATTCTTGCTTTTATTTTGGTGAGGCAATGCAAGACTGAACATTTACAGGCTCAGTGTGGAGTGGAGGGGTGTAAACAAGCCCTGGAAATGCTCGGGTGCCAGCTAGGACAGTAAAGTTCTGAGATAATATTTGTTCAGCTGTCTCCTCATGACAGAAAAGTAAAGAGATGCAACAAAGTTGGGGTAGCATAATAACTCTTACCAGTCAAAGCTGTGTGGTAATATGAAAATACATTATCAGTCATGTCCAGATTTGCATGTGTTGAAGATCAAAGATTATTTGATCCCAAAGAGTAGTAAGGCACTAAAATTAGGATACCTATTGCTCCATTTTTGTTTCTTATCTTCAGTGGCCTTTGCTGAGCATTGATAATTGTACTGGTAACAGTATCCTCAAACCAGATGTTCTGTACTTCAATTTACCTTTAACTTCAATTGTGAAGCTCACAAGTGTTTAAAGGCTGCAGAAATGGATCTTCAGGAATAAATGAGGGAGGAAGCTGAAGGTGCACTATGCCATTCCATCAGGACTATCTACATGCTTTATTCACTTCTTTGTACAAAAACTCTGTCTGATGTCAGGTAGAGAAGTGCAACTGAGCTCTGTGATCTGTGTAGCATGTCCATATGAGCACTGTCTAAAAGAGACCTCTCTAGTCAATCTTTTGGTGTTCTAGAGTGAAAGATTTAAGATTTGTTCATATTGAGGAAAACCAGTGGGGATGAAAAGAAGATGCAGCCTATATGATGGAGCAGGTAACCGAGCATGGGAATGAAAGTGCTTGTGGAACATTCCATGGTATCAGCTGCATTAGAAAGTGCATTTCAGTCACATTGCAGAAATTGTTGGAAAGTGGGTCATTGTGCCTTTCCTGCAGCATTTGTGTTCAGCTTGTTCTGTAGCCATTGATGTGATTGTTAGAGTGATAATAGTAATGTTGTGAGTGTAAAAATAAATATATATGTATTGAGCTTTGGTGTGAATGAATATGTGTTTAAGATGCCAAGCTGCTGAATGCAAGTTTGTGTAATATCGGTGAATATTTTTGAACTGCCCCTCTAACAGTGAGAGATACTTGTTATATTCCTTTGACTTGCCCATTTCGGCAAAAAAACTTGAAATTTTACAAAACATTTACAGGAAAATGAAAACTAAGTGGTTGTGTGACTCATTTATTTAATAATAATTCAGCATGTGCATTCATAAGGTCAGCATGTGCGTTTATGAGTTTGCTGTATTGACGTATTTCTGTAAAACATGTTAATTAATTTTAAAATCTTTTCATGTGCAGAAAGTATATGTTGGGTTTTTTTAAGTAGTCTGGCCATGTGTAAATGTGCATGCTCTCACTTACTGTTCTATTAAGCATTTAGTTCAATCCTGTTTAAGGACTCAGGACTTTGGAGGAAGCACACAGCATTTCTAGGGTGAAGCTCATTCAGACACAGCCTGTCCTTGGTGGCAGCTGACTTATAGCATTAGCTGGTATCAGCTCTGCTTCATGAGCATGCTTTTTGCCTTTTTCAGTAATGCTCATTTGAACAAAGGTTTTCCTTTATCCAGCTGAAGTAATGTTCTAATCCAAGAAATTAAGGGGACATTTGAAAATTCAGTCGTCATCTTGAGTTCACCTCAGGAGTAATATCAGCTCAGTTTTGAAGAAAGTATATATACAAAAGGCTGTAAATATATCTTCGTCTCATTTAGGGATTAACAGTTTCTGATTGCCTTGATTTATTGTACTCCAGGCAGAGGCTGAGAGGAAGCAGGGAGCTCTTTTCCATCTGTGCAGCCCTTATGTGTCTAAGGTGCCAGGGTTTGGTTTATTTCCCAGGTGTCCTCAGTTTGCTGTTATTTAATAGAATAAAGCAAAATAAAAAAAACAGGGTTCAGAGTCACTATTCCATCCTAAGTATCCTTAAGTGATAAATCACCAACCAAGTTTTTCTTTATTTGCAGACATCAAATAGTATTGGTTTTGGAAAAGAAACGGAGCGATCCATGACGATGAGTAAATCAGTAATACCTGACCTTCCCTCATCGCACGAGAGTTTGATCAAGTGGGCTTATGAGCATAATTATAGTCCAGTTATTTCCTACACAAGAGCACCTGTTGCTAACAGATTCCATCTGCAACTTGACGATACAGGTAAGTTTGAAAATGGACTTCTAGCATATAGGAAAAATATATCTTGTGTTTCCAGGAATACAATTCCTTGAAAGGTGTTTTCTCAGTTTTGAAGCTTTAGTTGTGGCTATTGCACTTCTTTTACTGCTCATCATCAAGAATACTGGTAATATCTATGAATAATGGTTACAAATAATAATCTGAGGCTTTTTGAATAGAAAAGTCCAGGCAAGTTGTGTTATTTCCTGAAATTTGGTGGAATTAAATGTTTACAGTTTATCCAATGCACAAGACTTATAGTTGATGATACCCAGTGCTCACTGAAATGGATGTCAGCAACTGGATATCTTGTTAGTTAATAAATCCAGCTTTGATTTTTTTTAGTGTGTTTTTTCCAAAAGTATGAGCATAGTGTTTCCTTGAGACGATTAAATAAATATTGAAACTGTTTACAGACATGAGTGGCTTACCAAAAAAGTCTGAGCAAACAGAATAAATACAACTATTAAAAAAACTGGGTATTTGTCCAAAGTAATTGTTGATGTAAAGCTATCTGGGTTCATTGAAGCTAGCAGAGTTGCGTCTGTTTTTTTCACTAATTCTGAGTTCCAACCAGTAAAACTATTGTTCTACAATTTTGATAAAGCTTATGTTCACATTAATTTTATCAATTGCACTCTCATGGGTTCTGTCCTCAGCAGTCATGTGTATAAGCCAAGAGATAGTTTTCTCATTTACTCACTATAAAGTTAACTCTTATTTAGCTTCACTCTGGTTATGTAATAGTTTCACAACAGTTGTGACTGAATTTCTGATGAGTCAGGTAGTGGAAGAATTTCACCTAATGATTTGCACTTAGGCTGTTTCAGCAGTACCAAAATAGTGTATTTGATGAATGTGATGTTTCTTTTACCTCTGTGGATCTTTTACATATAATAGGTCCACTCATCAAAAGTTTATTTTCAGCTCTTGGTGAGAGAGATTTCTGAGAGGGATTAAGTATACTGAGATTAGATGCCTCAGTAATAACTAAACCCTTAGTTGTAGGAGTTGTGGCTACTTACCTGAAAAGTACAAAGATGCTGCTTTTAATGTCCTTCAGGAGCTCCCTTTATGGATAATAATTTTTTTGTATGAAAATTGTTAGTTTTGGATACTTTTTAGGAAAAATATCTAATAAGGTTGTTGTTGTTGTGGTTTTTTTTTTTGTTTTAGAAGAGATGAATGATGAGGAAGACCATTCCCTTCCTCCACAGCTGACAGAATTGCTGGGTGCTAACCCACTGCCAGCTCCAAAGAATACCGATGGCCTGACTTTCCCATTTCACATTAACAGAGGAAGACATGACACAGTGGGAGAAGAAATCTTCCCATCCAGGCATTCAGTAGATACCTTAATAAATCATGACTTTGGACATTCCCTCTCGAAACATAAAGAACCTGAAGAAGTTCAGGGCAGTGCTGATATGGCTCTGTCAATAAAGTGTGATGACAAAGTTATGACGGTAGCTGTAGAAAAAGATTCTCTACAGGTTGGTGTGATATCTTATTCTCAAAACTGGGGAGGCTTTTTTGGGCAGACCATTTTATTTGCATTTTGATTGGAAAAATAAACATTCAAAGTCCTACAGCCATCACCACACAACCCCCCCAAAACAGTTTGGTGAGGAAACTGTACTCTTGTTCTTTGCCATAACTCAGAATTGCGTTTTCTCTTCCCAACAATCTGGTGGTTTTTAGGGGGATTTCTGATTGAAGGTATGCACAGTTGGTTCTGTCAAAAAGTTACTGTACTCAGCCATCAGTCTGAGTTTTTAATTTCCGAAGTGCAAAGAAGCTGCTTTTGGTAGCAGTGTGAGACCTAAATAGATCTAAAGATCTGTCT
Source organism: Drymodes brunneopygia (assembly GCA_013400955.1). Taxonomy (NCBI): domain Eukaryota; kingdom Metazoa; phylum Chordata; class Aves; order Passeriformes; family Petroicidae; genus Drymodes; species Drymodes brunneopygia. The sequence continues at coordinate 237,988 of VZTZ01033627.1, forward strand.
TTACCATCTACCAGCTGACAGGTTGCTTGTGTCCATTTGTATTGTGGAAAAGAGCCTGATACAGACAGCATGTTAACTCATTTCAGACCAAACAGAGCCAGCATTATTAATCAGCAGATTAATAATGAACCTGTTGTTTCCTTTCTTTCCATGTTGCATTTATTCCTTGTCTGCCATGCATAAAGCATTTTGAGAGTGACCTTCCCTGTATGTCAGTACAATGAACTTCACTTCCTCCAGTCAGCAGTCATGAGCAGTGACTGAGCTGCACTTTAGCAGGAGCACAATTGTCCCTCAGCCCCTCACAAAGTGCCTTTGTTTCAGGCTGGTGGCTACACCCGCACGGAGCTCTCGCTGCTGGACCACTCCTGCAAGGCCAGGATGAATGGCACCCACTTCATCCTGGAATCTTCACTCAACAAATGTGGCACTCGGACAGCATATGTCTTGAACAAGATTGTTTACTTTAACTCTGTGAGTATTTTACAAAGAGGATCCACCTTCTGTACTGCACACTGTAGTAGTACAAGGAAGCCTTTGTAGTTAGCATTAGTCTTAGCAAAAAGGAGGCATCCTGATCCTTTCCTGCCCTGCTCAAAACTAGTTGCACCCACAGTCCCTGTATTCAAGGAGGTATGAAGGCTGCACACTGAGTGTGCTCCTGTGGTCAGGTAGTAACCCAAAGGAAAAAAGAGGAGTTGGATATAAATACATTTTACAACATGGCTGCCCTTTGGGCACCATCTGTACCAATCTGGGAGAAGTTGCACTGGCTTTCCTTGTGCAACTTAGATCATCCACACATAAGCAGTACTACCATGCTGTAAAGAGAAATAGGAATGAAGTTTTGTAATTGAACAAAGCAATACCTTTTAATTCACATCCTGGATAAAGTGAAATTTTTTCCTTTTAAAATTGTGTGTGAAAAAAGGCTTTTAAAATGAGAGGAAATGTCATTATTTTTGCATGCTTTTCTCTTAGAATTTGAATTCATAATTTTTAGCAGTTGCTATACATAATGAAGGGACTCTTGAGTTCTAGTATATGACTGATGATGCAAAGGAGCCCAGTTAGGTTGTAAGCAACTGATTCCAGACTGGCTCAGCTTATAAGCCAGAGTACGATGCAGATATTCTGGGTTCAAAAGTAATGACACGTTTCTCTTGCTCAGCTTTCCAGTACATAGAAGTAACTTTGGCAGATGATGGAAAGCCTGTGGTCCAACCCAAACACAGCTCAGGCAATCTGATCTGACCTTGCCTGGTTAAAACTGTTCTGTGCTGGGGAGTCAGTAGCACCTAACTTTAGAAACAGTCCCAAACTAAGATAGAATCATTGGTAAATGACAGAATGGCACGAGTCTGGAGCTAAATACTCTCATGGTCCCTGTATTCTATTCTCATGATTCCTGTATTCAAAGTGAAGTGATTATTTACCTCCTCTCCTTTCTACATTATGTCTTTTAATGGTCTTGGCTATACACTTGAACTCTGAGTTATGTACGGGATTGTTCAGAATTTGGGAGCATTTCTCTTAAAAAACAGACACTCTGCAGTGGAGTGTCAAAGGGTGTTGTATATGTAATTTTTTAGCAGTTGCTCTAAGTCTAAGAAAACAAAGTTGAAGTCCTGGAAGGGAGGGAACTAGCTGAGAAGCTGCAAGCATACAGAGGCAGAAGGCAGAACACTGGAAAAAACCACAGAAATTTTGGTTGTGAAGAACTAAAGACATGTGAAAAGGATGAAAAAAAAAGGAGGGGGGGGAAATTCAGTGGGAAAAAGGGGAGGGAAATGAAGAAGGAATATCATGGTTTTGGGTGTACATGTCTGAAAAAATACTGCTAATGACAGAAGAAAAAATCCTTTAGTGACCCTGACATTTTTTTGTGATTTTTTTCTGAGTGCACTAAGGAGTACTGCAAGTAGCCAAATATCACTTTAGAAAGCCATTTCTTTTTTCAGCATTGGCTACAGAAATACCAGAACGGAAATGCTGGGCTACTCGTTCAGACACCAACACCCAGACTGGTGTCTTTCTTCACTGGCTCTGAATTCTGGAAAAAAACTCAGGGGCATTCTTTAAATATAAGCTACATATCCTACACACTCAGCACAGGGCTGTTCAAGACATGCTTTCACCATTTGCTTAGCTGGTGCTCTTCTTTTGGCCTTTGCGTTGTTCTGAAGAGAGCAGAAAATGATAACCATGAGAGTGCTCAGTTATCACCTAATCTAATTTGTTTGCAATGCCTCCTGTGCAGATTGTCATTCAGCTGTCAGCACCAGCTGAAGGCAGTGGCTTTGAAGATGACGACATGGAATCGGGTGATAATGGATTTCCAGGGGATGCTGATGAGGGAGAGGTGGCTTTCTCAAGCTGGCCTGAAATAGCGGTATGTTACCTCGGGTTTGCACCTGTCAGTGGAGAAATAACTATTGCAATAGGCATTTCACATAAATTACATTAATTGTCTAGAAATTCATTTGTCTTCTCTCTGTGGTTTCTTATGACCCTGTTGAAGATTTGCACTAAGTGGATGGAACGTGGGTGGGCCTACATTGTACTCACCAAACCTGTCCTGCCACTCCTGACTCGTGATGTTAGTGTATTTTTTTTCTCATTTCAGTTTAATTGCACACTGCACCAGCCAGAGGATGACAGAAGCATTTTCTGGCCTCCTGAACCACATATCACCAATGTGACCTTCAACATGGAGCTCTACAAAACAGTTTTGTTCCTTGCTCCCTCTCAAGGACTCTTCTCTGTTGCTGAGAATGGGCCAGTATATGTAGAGGTAACAACTGAAAAAGACTTTGAAACTAACAGAAGGGTTTTGCAAGACTGTTCAACTGAGCCAAATCTGTTCTTGTCAGTTGAAAGGTTTTGTTGGGCAGTTGGTTCAGGCCACTGTGGTGCCTGCAGAGAACAGAAAATGTGGCACAAGAAGTAGGACAATATTTTGGGTAAAAAACCCAAATGATTCTTGCAAAATGGATTAATTTAACTTACAAGATAAACTGATGATTCGTGCTAAATCTGCTTTTCTGTTCAGAACTTAAAGGTGGTTTCTGAACTCTTGCTCTGAACTGGCATGTCCCAATGAGTTCATTTTATTCTATGTCTGAACCTTATCTGAAAGATGTAGATGTGCAAAAAAATTATTACAAATGTGTGTCTTTCATATGCTAGTGTTTTCAGGTTACAAAATTAATACAGATTCTGGTCTCTCTGTAGTCTGCTTAAAAACATCAGTTACAATCCTTTTGAGTGCTACCACACAAAAGATCTAGCACATTTAGATAAATAATACTAAAACAAAATCAACAGCTGGATACCCTTGACTTCAGGTGTATTTTGCACGTGACAATATTTCCATGTGTTGCTGAGTTGCTTATGAAATCTGTGGAATTTCAAACCAATACAGTAATTATTTTTAAAGATAGGTATGTGAACAGAATTCTGGATTTTCAAATAGTGGTAGACATTAATAAATGCAGCTTTGGCAGTGAAGAAGTAGCTCCAGTTTCTGGGCGAGTAAATCACAAAGTGTGAGCTGTGGGGTTCAAGACAAGGAAAAAGCAGCTATGCTGTGCTTCTCTTGCCCAAGTGAGTTCCTCTTTGGGAGCCCATGTTGCACATGATAAGCACAGTGACCCATTTGTTGCAGTTTTCTTCATTATTTCAGTATGCCTTGTCTTTTCTTTGTTCTCTACCCAGTGCAAAGTACTTAAGACAGCTAAAGCAAAAATAAAGTGTGTCACGCTCAGTTAAGAATATTTTTATAACAGACACTTAAAACCGTCCACTTCCTTCATTGATCTGGGATGAATCAATCCCCTGACTCTGAGCCCACTGGATTTGTCTGGTTCTGGAGCTGTTTATTCAGACAGATGTTCTGATTTCTTCATCACCTGTCCTGGCAGAAGCCTTTTTTTTTCTGTTTTTCCTTCTTGCACAGTGGAAAACATATCAGTTTTGAACTTCTGTGACTCCATTTTTTTAAGCTCACACTGATTTTTTTTTTCCCCTTTTTGTTTCTGTTTTGCATTTGTTATTAAGAAAAATATTCTGGGGTTTTGATAAATACATATTTGATAAAAATTCTTTATCACTCTTTTCCTTGTTTGTTAAGGGTTTTTTTGTGTGTTTGAATCTTTTGGATTTTGGGGTTTTTTCTTTCTTTTCTGCTGTCATTTTCTTACCATATTTTGGTCTTCCACCTTCCTCCTATGGTTCCTTTCTTTCCTTGAGATATCATTCATCCTTTTATTTAATTAACTGTAGTATGCCTGTCCTACTTTCTGTAATTTCTTTTTTAATTAGTTTGCACCATCAGCTTGTTTCCTGTCAGTATCTGTGGCTGACTTTTGTTCGTCCATCTTTATTTCTGTTCTTTTTTGAAGACAGTCTTTCTTGCTTAGATGCTTCAGCACATCCCTTCATCTCTAATTTGATTGCTGCTCACATAAGGGAGAGAAGAAAAGAGAAAAGCTTTTATTTGCTGCAAAACTCCTAGTATCCAGAAATTCCTGAATAAACCACGCAGTTTGGCAGGCTCTCCCTTAAAGATACATGCAGCACATATGGATTAAGTATGCATATAAGGCACATATCTTCTAAGAAGATTTCTTGTGAAACTGTTTCATTGGACAGTGTTAATGGTTAGACAAATGCTTCTGTTGTTTACTAAGAGAAACATGCCTCATTTGTTACAAATTCCATTTATTTTTTTCGTCTAATTATTCTGGAGCATTTATTGTCTGCATTCCAATCCAGCTGAGCAACATCAGGGCATTGGAAGCTTTCAGTCTTAATTATTTTTCATAAAAGAATAAGAATTTCAAACTTACAATAAGCTAAAAGGATCCTTTCACAAGAAACTGTGGCTTTTTAAGAGGCTCTGTCATCCCCTCCAGTCCAGGAATGCCACCCACACATCAGACCATGACCTCCTCTCTGCCTTTGCATTTCTGTCTTGGCTGGGGGTGTTGTGTATCTGTTGTGTCTGTTGCTTTTATCTTTTTAAAATATGTTTTCAGTATAATTTTGAACAGATACAAAAACATGGAATTAGTGATTGATTTCCACACAGCTGTTATAGCCTGTGTGTCTGAGGGAGGCAGTGCCATCTCAGGTGGCAGGCACAGGCATTAACCGTGTGTCTTATCTGGGGGGGTTTCATCTGCTTTCAGAAAGATAAGGGATTGCTGTATTTATACATGCTTTTGCTATGAAACAGCTGCTGGTCTTGAAACCACAGATTTTCTGTTTCTCAGTTTGACAGTTTACCCTTAACATTTAGCCTTCAAAATATTTCAGATTGGAAATGGCACTGGAAAACTGCTTTAAAAATTGTTGAAAATACTAATGAAATGTGAACTAAAAATGTCACTTCTGAGATCTTACTGTCTCTTTCTTTACTGCAGGTGTCTGTGACTAAAGCTGACAGATCCTTGGGCTTTGCCATTCAAACATGCTTCGTTTCCCCATTTTCAAATCCAGATAGAATGTCTGACTATACCATTATAGAAAACATTTGTCCTAAAGATGAATCTGTTAAATTCTACAGTGTAGAGAAAGTGAATTTTCCAATACCACACGCACAGAAGGACAGAAAAAGGTTTAGCTTTGTGTTCAAACCAATGTTCAACATCTCACTGCTCTTTCTTCACTGCGAGTTAACTTTGTGTACAAATAAAGACAAAGATACTCAAGGACTGCCAAAGGTCAGTGATTTATTCAATTTATCAAAACTTCTGATTTAGATTAAAACAATGTATTTTTTTTCATTTACTCTGAAGGTAATAAATAGTTTTCTATGGAATTATATATCCAGCATGCTATCTCAAGTCTCAGGATTTTAATAGATAAGAGTTATCATTTTGACTACATAATTTGCAGTTGCTGTTTAAATTGCAGTAGGTGGCTACAAATAGAAATTGCTTTTTATTGCGCAGGTGGTTCAAGTTTATCTTTTCTATGCATATCCAAAGCACAAACAATATTAGCTTTAATTTCCAAAGACATGCACCATATTGGATATTATTGTAATCTGATTGCTACAAAAGAGAAGGTTGTTTGGAGGTTCTTGTTTTTTGGTAAATTGTGTAGAGTAAAACTGGTTGTGGGGCAGCTGTGCCACTGGCAGGCAGGACTCTGACCTCACACTCTGTTCTTTGCACTCCAGTGCATTCCTCCTGATGAAGCTTGCACCTCTCTCAATGTGGATATGATCTTGGCCATGATGCACAACAAGAAAACCTTCACCAAGCCCCTTGTTGTAATAACACATGAAGGAAAACAAGAAGGTATAAAAATGAGCTTGACCTGTTTAATAATGCTATATATTGCTGTAATATTCTGTAACATACAGCCACTTGAAATGAGGGCATGCTACATATGTGACATTGTGTAATCCTGTGATGATACTGTGTCTGTAAAATGTTACTTGTTAGGACATTTCCCTGGCAGCAGTCATCAAGGAAAGTCATTGCCATTTTTTAACTGCTATTCTTGTTCTCCAGACGTGTGGGTTTGCCGAGCATTGAGAAAGGAATACTCAAAGCAGTATAAAATAATATGGGGTTTGGAAGTATGAATGTAGCAGAAGCACTTGGAGCAATTTCTTGTTGCCCAGAGATCAAAGGCAGTGTTCTGCTCCCTGCTGTGTCCTTTAATTACTGTGCTTGTAAATATAAATTTATGAATAATAACAACAGAATTGCATAGTATGGAGGATGTTAAAGCCTGCTAAGTTTGTAAAGCAAAGAGGTGGCCCCTGGAGACTCACTAGATTTTTAAACTGTGCAAAAAAAGCAAAGAATAAGATGCACAAAGGGGCTCCACTTTGGTGGGACTTGTTTGATTATGTAATCTTTCTTGAAAAAAAGTGTGGTTAGTAACTGGTTGAAGGAGTTGGAAAGGTTGAAGTGCATTGTGAGATAATGCCAAACAGTAGGATGAGACCTTATTCTAGTTTAAGAATATGCCCTCTGAGTGATGGGAAGTTCAGAGTTTCATTTAATTTGCAAGTTTTTCTTAGTAGATCACTCTGGCAACAGCATCGGTCATATTGTGATGCAAATCTAGAAGAAAATATGTGCATTTATCTTTTATTTTTGTATTTGCATTGTTGTTTCATAAGAAGCTTCAGTGGCTTTATGTACACATTAAAATCTTCCAATGGTGTCCAAAGGCTGTTTGACCTCTGGAATGCTTTTCAGGGAGCATCAAAAGGATGGGGATCAGGAGTCCTTTAATCTCTGTTTTACAGTGCATGCTGTTTAGTCTTTGAACAATTTAAAGTACCATACAGCATTGCTAGGGGACATAGGCAACAACTGTTTCTGTCTAACTCTGCAAGTCAACTCATATTTAGTTCGGAAGGTTTTTAACAAAATTGTAAATGCAGATCCAATCCACTATGAATTAAAAAAAAAGTATTTGATCGTTCACTATTACAATTAAAACTGTGCTTTGGGTCTGATTCTGGACTTTCATTTTGCTCAGCTCTCATATTACTTCAGCGGGTTTTCTATTGAGAATGAGGAAATCCTGCAACTGAAATTTGGCTTTCAATAAACAGACTTGTACTTCAGCTCTCTTGTCCTTATGATGTGTGGAGCATTGTGCGCAGCTCCCATCTCGGGCTCCACTCAGAATGTTGTCTTTGTCAGAGGCACAAGGTCTCAGTCTGCAAAGACAAGCTAAATTTATAAAGATTAGTTGCAAGACAACAGTGTGATAGAGTATTTTGTTGCATTGTGGGTGATTTAGTCTAATTGTGGGATGCTTGGTGGAAATCTCCCCAGCATATCCCAGCTTTCAGACATAATACAAAGCGGCACATTAACAACTCAGCTTTGTTGGTATGCAGTTGTCCTGCACTGAATCAAAACCCCTTTCTTAAAGCCAAATGCCATTGTTGGCCAATATGTGAACCTAAGATTTGGAGAAGAAATTATGTCACGTTACTGAAAAGGAGAATTTACGTCTCAGAGGTAGTGTTCTTCATTTTCTTTGATGTGAACAGAACCAGCTCTCAGTATGGCAAACCACTCTATGTGAGGTACTGCCCCTGGATGTGCTCATCAAGCCACATGTGAAAGTCATGTGCCTGACATTTCAAAAGTCAAAACTGGTCATTGCAAAGGTGGTTTTTTCCTTTAGACAAGTTTATAACTGTCATTGCCTGTATTAGAAATCACAATACTGTATCTAAATGGAAATTTGCAGTAGATCCCAATGGAAGTGTTTAAAACCTAACTCCAGGCCACATACATTCCCTTTGCATTCCTGCATTTCCCCATGCTCTCCCCCATTCCCGTGAAAGGCACTTGGATGGCCATTTATATGCTAGGAAATACCTGTTGTTCTGTTGAAATAATCTACCAGGATTGTTCAGATTTCTGCTAAGAGCAGAAACTTTGATTATTATTTCTACAGCAAAAAGAGACAGGTCATAGAAAGAAGGTCAAATGGGCAACAAACAAGTGCCTCTGTCCTACAAAGGTATAGAAAATTATGACAATTCTAAAGGCTGGCAGCACTTGTTTTTAAATTAGATGGTTTTTGTAGACCTCAATGATTGTCTGTGCTTCGGAATTGCTCTGAGCAATCACAATAAAGTACATGTAAGAGCTGGGTGACAGAAGAGAATTGATAATGAGCTACACAGCTTATCATTAGCTGATTTCATATTCTCTGTAGAGAGGCCAGTGATAGAAATAGCATGGAAAATTCATTTTCCTCTCAGCTCAGAAGGCATTTTCTTGGCACTTGGGATATAGCAGTGAAGTGTTTGGACAATCTGATAGTGCCCTTACCCATGTTTGTACTTTTCAGTGCTCCTTGGTTTCAGTCCAGCCCTCCTCGCAGATCTTACATTCAGTTAAACTGTTGCTGTTACGTGCAGTTGATAACTTTCCAGATTATTTGTGCATGCACCACCCCACACACCCCCCAAGTTCTCACCTGTTTCCTGCTACTGTTCCACCTGTTTCCTATCATCTGCCAAAAGTGATCTGCAGGAGATACTCGTGTTAGAACAAGACAAAATAACACAGTTCAAGAATAAAACACTTTTTTTTTTTGTAGGCATGTGTGTCTCAGGGCCTAATGGTCTAAAGGTATTGCTGGAAGTTTGATGCTGCCATCTGGGTTTTAGAAGTTAGAAGCATAGGCTTATTTAAGAACACTTTAAATAAATGAATATATTTATTTTCAGTATTTTTGGGCTGTTATGTTTGCATAGAAATTAATTAAACTATTTTTTGCAGTTGCCAAATATATAAAAACAAGTACTGAAACACAGTCTTATCAAATCCTTTTACATCTGTTGCACTGAACACACTCAGATATGCCAGAATATAAATGAAATCCCTGAGTTGCTGGGCAATCCAGAATCAAACTGCACCTAACCAAACAGATCCCTGGGTCTGAAGCCAGAATCTTTAGCTCTTCTGCTTGAGGTGACATTCTTGGAGAAAGATAAGAGAGGCCAATTAGGAAAAAGGAGGGAAAAGTCTTCATTTTTTAAACATTTGTTTACTTATCTCTTTCTGTTACAGGGTGCTATCTTCATCACTAGGATGATAGTATTTGATATTCTTGCCTAGAATAATAGCTTTGATCTTTGAACAATACCTATAATCTTTTATTTCTTATATATAATAAAAATTTTAAAGAACTCCAAAACCAGAAAACCCACACAACTTCCAAGACAGAATACCAAGCAGGACTCAGGAAACTGGGTGAATCAACACATATTCATGCAATTTGGACAAAGCAGTGTGTATTGTGCAATAAAACCCACTGTTCTTTAGTGAGTGTTTGCTTTTGTGTGTATGTGTGATTTAGTGTGCTGGTATCTCATATTTATGATTAGTGAGTAGTCAGATGAATGTAATCACTTTAAAATACTCTTTCTTCCTTCACAATCTGATTTGTAGGAGCTCCACATAGGGGAAACCAGAGTTACTGTGAGTCACATCTGATGACATCTGATTTAGGAAAGGTTGTGATGTATTTGCCAGCAAAATATATGATGCATGAAATGTACTCTAGATAGAGTGCCTTGAGGAATAATTAATATATTAATAGAATTTTTCTGTGATGAGTGAGATTACTGAATTTGGTCTGTTTTTTCTGAAATCCATGATTTGTAAATATTATAGTTAATGTCTTTCTGTCAGATCAGAACCTGCATAGTTTGTAGGCCGCACGTGGAACTCTATCTGATTAATTTTTTGTGCATTTTCTTTGTTTTAATTTAGAGCCTTCCCTTCCAAAACCAAACGTGAGACAGCCACCACGTAAGTAACTCTTTAAACAATCTCTTTGAGTCTTTAAATGTTTGTCTACAAAGCAATAGATAAATTTAGAAAGTTCTCTTCAAGCTTTCTGAGTGTGTGCATGTTTAATTCAGAGACAGAACAGAATTCTGACTGCATTGTTGACTTAGATGTTCCCCTCAGTGTTCAGAAGAGGACTGTGACCTTTTGTCTATGTGAAAATCAGGTTTGAGGAAACATCACTGAGTCTGAGCCTTAGCAAGTTCATGTGTTGGTGTGTGTGTGTTACCTCCCCCTCCCTGCTGAGGCCACTGCTTCCCAATACCAGTGTTAGAGCAGCAGTGCCACCCCTCAGAGCTTCTGTGCCCTACCTGTGTCCTGTTTCAGCCTCACTCCTGTCCTGCCCCACAGCCAGCCACAGCCCAGGTGCTCCAGCACCAGCCCTTACATGCCCTGCTTCGATGAGATCACTGCCTTGATACAGATGATTTTCTTTGGTTTTAATATTCTCTTGGTATAGTGAATTAATCAGGGTCAATTAATGACCCAGAAAAGGAGAAAAGCAGCACTAGAGGAAAATAATAGACAGGAAGGTGCTGATGATGTGCAGCCAAAAGCAAGAATGAATGGAGAAAAAGGAGATTTAAAGAGGAAACGCAAAGGTTTTTCTTCTGCTCCTGTCCGTGTGTCTTCAAGACTAAATTTGTTCAAAATAGCAAAGGCAGTGAGAAATTATGCTCCTACCACTTCTCCATGCAACTTTCTTCTCTCCACTGTGTTTCCTCCTAAGAGGAGAGGACACTGACTGGTGCCTGGTGAAAAAAACTGTTGAGTTTAGTCTTTAGTGTTTGCATTTGAGATGACTAGAAGTAGCCAAAGGAACCAGAAACAGTCTCATAGAAAAAATGAAAGAAAAACCTTCTAAGATATTATCTGTCAGGTGTTGTATACACAAACTAGGTCACAGGCCCCCAGAAATGGGTCCTGAAGGCTCTTGCCAACAGGAGCTGCTGGAGAAGACTTTGGTCAAAAGAGGATGAGGGGTGCCCTTAGGGACATCTGCTGGATGCAGGATGTATAAAGTGAGGGTGTTGGTTGTGTTCTGAGAACTGAAAATTCCACTGAAGGATACTACTAAGATCCAGTCAGCTCATTTCCTGGCCAGCATAGTCAGTAAAATGTTATTCACTGGCCCAAGCAATTTTCTGCACATTAAAAATACTAAAACTAGAAATCAGTTTTTTAAGAAGAAATTTCCCCAGATGATTGTGAGTGATTTTTTTTTTTTTTTTTGTATTTCTAATTACCAAAAAGAAAAACACAGAGGCCAAAAATTTTTCTGTTTGGATGATTTGCGCTGGGGGCAATACATTCAGGAACCAAATGCTGTTACTCTTGAAATGGTCCTACAAAAGGGCCTCTCCCCTAGAAAGTGATTTACGTGTGTGTGCTTCTATTTTTGTGTTCTGGAATTAATTTCAGTTATTGAAAGCATTGCCAAATGTGAAAAACAATTGTTTCTATTTATGTTTTTGCTGACTTTATGCTGGCATCTCTTCCCTCTTAACAGCAGTTCCGTTCTCCACCTAGATTTCAGACTGAACTTGAGGAGATGTAGGGGAAAGTTTGCTTGAATATTAGGTCAATTAAATTAAAACAGTTTTTGCCAAAAATCTGTCTTTTTAAAACAGACTTTAAAGATAAATTAATATTTAATTGAAAGCAAATTATTAACAGCCAACTGAAAGTGCCTAATTTTTGCAGCATTTTCCAGATTTGGATGTGCTGAGCTGGAGTTTTACTTTGTGATGTGCAACAGTTGGTTGGACTGAAGCCACTCTGAAAGCATCACTTTCCTTTCCTTGATGCAAATCTGCCAGGCTGTTTCTCAAAGCGGTGCTTAGCTAACTATGCAATTTTCAAAAGCTCTTCCATGAAAGAGTGAGGGTGAATTTTTGTAAGATGGTATCTGTCTGTGAAAATAAGACGTGCCTGTGTTGTGTGTGTTTCCCCGAGCAGCCGTGCTGTACGGGCTGGACACGCTGACGGTGGTGGGCATCGCCTTCGCGGCGTTCGTCATCGGAGCCCTGCTGACCGGAGCGCTCTGGTTCATCTACTCGCGCACAGGTACGGCCCAGAGAGTCCTCTGAGCCACTGCATGGGCAGGGGAGGGCAGGGCAGCCACCAGGGCTTACCCTGGGCTGCTTTATTTTCTTGCTCTCTCTTCTTACTCAGGAGTTTTCCAGCAGCTCCTCCCATGAGCCTCTATTGCGTATCAGCCGAGTGATACCCGCCCTTCCCTAAAGGGAGACCTTACATGTTATGGTTTAAAATTTCCTTAAATAATTTTAAACACAAGTCTTGGAAACTCAGCTGGGACATGAGTAAAACTGAGTATTCCTGGTGTGTGTATTATCATTAGTAGCATCTCTGCATTTCAAATTTAGTTAATATTTCAGTTAACGGATCCCTTTTGGTTCCCATGCTACTTTTAAAATTTTTTGTTTGCAGTTACTACTGATGTGTACAAGAAGTGGGCCAAATTCTTAAGAGAATGATTTATCTAAACATACATATTCTGAATATAACTAGACTTGAAAATTTTTCCTGGGCCTTGATTACATAGACGTTTTGCCACAATTATTTATTTCTCCATTCTTCAACTACTATTTTCAGTTTCTAGAAGTCACATGTAATCTTAATTGTGTGCAACCAAATACTTAGGAATTTGTCTGAATTGGTGCAGCCTTTATGCACAGATGATTTTCCAGTATCTCCTTAAAATTTTTTCCCATGCTAAACTAAATTAGCAAAAATGGAATACTGTGTTGAAAGAAGAGGGCCTTTGGGGAGCTTTCTGTTGCATGCCCCTGACAAGGACTGGACACTGATGGAGCCTTGATTTTCAGCATGTGACCTTGGCTGCTTGTGGATTATGGGGTATTTCAGGATTCTCAGAGTATGCTGGGCTCTCAACTACTTCCACTTCTGACCTCACAAGACCCTACCAAGATGTGAGAGGTGGGAAAAATGTGAGGTCAATCACTCCAAACCTGTGCAGCTCTGGAGCACTGAAATTCGCCTGTAGCCCACTGCAGGGGTTTTCTTTCTGCAACTAAAACCTCATGGAAGCTATTTAGGAGTGCGAATCCAGCCCTGTTGGGTCAGAGCTTCTGTAAATATTATGACCTAGGAGCTTATGTTAATTTGGAAATAAAAACTATGGTGTTTTTTCCAGTTGGCAGTGCAAAGATTTTGTATAAGCAGTTTAATACTTCTCAGTCCATCAGCTGTTTATGAAACGTGTTTGGAATTGAAGTAAACATGGAAAATTTAAAGGTTGTGATAATATGTATAAATTGTATAAATCTGTCTCATAAGTACTGAAACATTGTGGAACAAAAGTAAACGCTATTTCAGTGAGCAAATGGGAAGTTAAGAGAGTAATTCCCATATCGGTAACCTTTATTAACAAAAAAACTTTAGGTAATTATTCAGTGAGCACCTTTGGTCCTTCATTTGTGGAAGTTCATACAGACCCATCTATAGACACATGTTGTGTGTCAGTACTCAAGGAACAGTGGGAAGCCAACATGATAAATCCTTCAGCAACACTAGAACTTGGACCAATCCCATTAAAAGAATTATATTAGCAAAGTACATCAGTCATGGTGACCACGTACAAGTAGTGGAGAGGGCACTGCTCTGGCTTTGTGTTTGAGAGATGAAAATAAGTGGAGAAAAAGGCCAGACAAAAAGTAATAAATGAATATAAGAAAGAAAGAGGATACTGTAACTCATCAGATTAGAGACTCACAGGAATGATAAAAATTATCTAGAAAGTTTTCTGGTTCAGATTTTCCAAGGATTGTGAAAGTGAACCTATGTTCCTGTGCACATAATTTTTCTGTGCATAGCATCTTTTATCTACAACGCATCATAACTTGCAGCAGAGTGCAGCGAAGCCTCTGGCAGGCACAGTCTCTTAGAGGACAACTGCTGTGGCAGACAAGATAATCCAGCTGCAGTGGAAACATTTTAGACTTCACTGCAGATTTTTATTAACTTGAGGAGGGGAAAAAAAAGATAATCTAAATTTCATCTACAGAGTGGCTGTCTTTTGCCATTAGAAAATTTATGCATTGCTGAATCGTGTTCTGAAATCTCATCTTTTGTTGTAAGTAATACTGGGTTTCTAACACATGATTTAAACCAAAGGTTGGAAAATATGAGTTCATTCTAAAACTCTTCTGCTGATACTCAGAGAACAGATAAAAGCTACTGCTGGTAGAGAATGGCAGCTTGGGATGTGTGAAGTAAGTTATTTTTGTTGCTGTGCTATGTGCAATGCAGCAAAAGGCCACCTTTTTGCCAGTACTAAGAGATTTGCTGATACACTTTTATCAGTGTGTCTCTGCTGCTAACAAAGAAAGTGTTACGTGCATGAGCTCTTTTGTTTGTCTTGATAGGCCATTAGCATTAAAACCTCAAACAAGTGATAGCAGAAAGGAACTACACAACAGGTAGAATTTCATCTCCAGATATTGAGCAAGGATTGTTGTGTTGTCATGTAGGGCTTTTGCGAATTTCAGTCATGAAAAATTTTTGCCAAAGCATCACAGCTGTGCTTTAGAATACTCTAGATTTTCTGAAACAATTTAACGTGGAGTAGAGATGTCCTATGATACACGGGTAGTAACAGAAGAGAAAGGGAAAGCTAATATTGGAACAGCAGGAGGAATTTTAGGTGACTTGTCTGCAAAAAGACTCAGTACTTTTGTTCCTTTCTCTAGTCCACTAAAGGGCATGAAAGGTGTTGGTCCTGCTTGGTGAGGACCCAAGAACTAAGGGAAATAGCGAACATTTGCCACAATTAGCCTCATTTATCTGGGGGTCTTCTAAAGAAGCAGAAATTTTGCTGTGTGCATGAATGCAGAAACTCTTTATAATTTAGCCATATAAATATGTATCAAAGTAATATGTGTCTTAGTAGGGATCATAGAGTATGTTTAGGAGGGACAGGAACAAGCCTGATCAGTTAATGAGACTGTTAAACCTTGTAAAGTGTGTTAAAGAAAACATCCGTGGCTGCGTTCTCTTAGGAAGTGCACTTCCCTTCTTCAGGCAGTGCTGCAAGTTAAGAGGATAAAGTGTTCCAAAATCCGAGAAGTTAAAAGCGTCCCTCCTCCCCCACTTCTCCCTTTTTTATGGGATCTGATTTAAAGTAAACTGACATAGCAACCAATTATATTTGGCAAATGGAGATAGAAAAGCAAACATTCAGACTTCCTGGACAGGGAGTACAACTGGCAGCTTTCCTAAGTGTGAATAATAAAGTGCATGTTGCCGCGTTCAGATGGGTAAAAGCTTGTTTACTGTCAATAGATGAGATGTGTCCATTCTGAGCAGTTCTGGTTCAGTACCATGAGACACATGAAGCTGTTTACACAAAAAAGACAGATGGAGAACGCCTCTCCAGTGATTGTTTACATTTCTTTACATCCTTTACTTGAATACTCTTTTTAAAAAAGGTTTGCTACATCTTAGCTAGGTGTTGAGGAAATAAAATACACAAAAAATCAGCCAGTCCAGATGTAGTTGCTATGCTGTGCGTTCATAACATCACTCTGATTTGGATTTTCCTTTTTCTTGAGAACATTGAGAATTTGTTATTGTTCAGGAAGTGATTGTGGTGTATCAGAGCTGCTGATGTGCTCTAGAAATGAGGTGCTGCAGAGGCCATTACAGTATAAGGAAGGGATCTTCCAACCCAAACAGAAGGGAGGGTGCCTCCTAGGACACTTTACAGAGGAGCGGGGAGAATGAGCCATTGGGCTTGTGGGGGACTGCGGCACTGCGTTTTTGCTTTGCCATGAAATAAAAACAACATGTGTTTGGCTTATAAATGAATTTATGTTTAAGTGCGTGCAGATTGTATTGATGTGCTGAGTCTGACCAAAGCTGTGTGTAACCATGCGGTTTGTAAAATGGGTGACAGCAGAGCTGCAGGGAGAGGTGGGGGCTGGGGCCCGGCCGGGGGAGCCCAGCGGCCGCCCTTCCTCCGCTGCCTGAGCGGCTTCTGCGGTGGGGCTGGGGGTCTGCAGCCCCCCTCGCTGCTTTCTGGTGTCTGTGCTCACTTGTTTAGTTTTAATGAAAGGGAGTTTGCTTATCGCTGCCTTTATAAATATATCCTGTAGTACAAAAGGAAGGAAGACATGTACACAAACAACGGGAGGAGAAGGGAGCAAGAAACATCCAAACAAGGCTAATGAAAGCCTGTACAGCACCATGACACACACTTTGATTTGATACAGTTTATTCTGGGGGGTTGCAAAGCCATTTTTAGAGCAAGTTAAAGCTGAAACTTGATTTATTTGCAGAT
This sequence comes from Drymodes brunneopygia, assembly GCA_013400955.1. Taxonomy (NCBI): domain Eukaryota; kingdom Metazoa; phylum Chordata; class Aves; order Passeriformes; family Petroicidae; genus Drymodes; species Drymodes brunneopygia. The sequence goes on from VZTZ01033627.1 coordinate 254,662, forward strand.
GATTGGGGGTACATTCTGACGTGCTGCCTATGAGCAGAAATCCACGGCTCATGGGTGAGCTACGTTATTATTTCTTACAACTGGGAAAAACAGATTCAAAATCTGCTCACAAGACTAAATGCTGGACTGAATGCTGAGTTTAAAAACAAGATCCTCACCCTATTTTTAAAAGTTTATTTGGCCTCCTGCACAGTGTGGTTTAGTAGTTTAGTTTGTTAGTTTTTCTGTCCTGTCCTGTCCCTTCTTTCCTCCCCATTCCTAAACCAGTGGGGTGTAAGGCAAGAGCTGTGTGTTGTGGGGCCTTAAGTGCACTTCAGCTGTGGCTCAAGCTAGCAGCAAACCTGCTGGTCTCCATTACACAGAGCGCTTGCAACCTCTGCTGTGAGAAATCCTCAGCCCTCCCTTGTTTGTGGCAGACCTCTGAGTACAGAGTAGCCTGCAGAAGGATATTTTGTGGCCTGAGACACAAAGTGTTAAAGGCGCATTTCCTCTGCGGCCACATTCCGAGAAGCTCAGGCTCTGGCAGCTGGGCAGCAGCACACAGGGCATGGGGATGTGCCAGAGCAGCTCCTGTGGGAGGAAGCTGGCTCGTCCTTGCCCTGTAACCCTCTGGATGCAGATGCAGGCTGTGCCTCCAGCCTTCAGCCTGTCACTGAAGCAGTCCCTGGGAAGTGGGATCTCTACCAAATCCTGAACATGGAGGAAAAATTGGAGCATGCAGACCTGACCCACGGCATCAGGTTTTGGATAACATAGGATAATCTGTAGCAGGACAGCTGCATCACCATAAGCTCATGAGGCAGGAGATGTACTAGCCTCTGATTTTTCCTGATTGCTCTGCCCATGATCCCACAAATCATTTCCGTCTTGCTCCTGCTCTGGGAAAGCAGCCGTGCTGGTGCTGGCTGCCACGGCAGGTCTGCAGCTCAGGCAGCAGCAGCGTTACTGCACTGAGATCACAAGTTCATATCCTGGAGATGAGCTCAAGGGAGGGGGCAGCTACAGTGCACATTATATAAACTTCAGTCTTGCCATCTGTTTTGAAGAGACTATTTTGTAATATTGCTAAGGTTACAGACTTGAGCACTGTAACTTTAAAAGTGCCACAGCTATGGTTTCCTATGTGGCCTCATTATGATCTTTTAGGCGTTAAATGGCACGATTTTTACTTTTGTGATTAGTTGAAAGCTGAATTTTTCCCTTGGAATTCCAGCCATAGGTGCAGAAAAGTGTGAGGAGACCCCAAGTGTTTGATTTGGCACTCTAAATAGTGAAGGCGTTTTAATTTATTGTCAGTAATCAGTTAACAAGAAATGGTGAGACATGTTCTCACTACAGGTTCTAAGTGCTGCACGTACTGTGGTAGCTATAGGAAAACTTCCTGCATGTTGTGTCAGGAGTAAATAATGTCAAGCTTTCAGGATAGCCTGTTGTCTTTCCACATGAAGAAAACTGTCTGTGTCTCAGGATATTTGGTATCCAGCTGATTGAAGAACACTGTCTTGAGCTACACTTTTAGTAAATATGCTGCTCTATAAACTGGGATTAAAACTAAAGCCTACATTTCCTGGCCTTTTTCCTGGAAACAGCAAAGCTATAAAGTGTCTGACTTGTGTAATAGGACCCGTTTTGAGTGACAGCTGACAACAGAAGATAGACAAGGTCGATCTTGGTAGTTTTCATCAGCTGCTTGTAAAATGCTCAAGGAAACAGTGGTGTTATTTTCCCCATGTGCACAGCAATGCTTAGGTGCCAAAGTCTAGTAACATTTTCAGTGATACTCTGATTAAGGTCTGTTACTCAATATATTAATTGCATGGAAAAACAGACCACCGGAAGAGGAAGACTGGGAAGAAATGGATTCTTATTTTCTAGGACATTTTCAGTTTCCCTTCTCCTGACCCCAGTTTTTCTCTTGCCTGTCCCTCAGGGGAAACAGCAGGAAGACAGCAGGTGCCTACGTCGCCGCCAGGCTCGGAGAACAGCAGTGCGGCGCACAGCATCGGCAGCACGCAGAGCACGCCCTGCTCCAGCAGCAGTGCCACCTAACCCAGGGACACAGCTGAGGACAGCACAGCACTTGAGTGCACATCCGACAGCAGCTTTCTAATGTTGAAAGGATGGGTTTGGTTGCTTCTGAAAAAAATGAGGAGGGAGTTTTCTACAGGGGAAAAAAAAAAAAAAAAAAGACTGATTTTCTTTTGGGGAAGCCACTGTGTGTGTGAGTGTGTGTATGAGCACACAACGCATGAGTTGGATCTTGTTAGCATGTAATGCTACATGTGACAAAGCTACTAATTTTACAGTACTGCAACCTGTTCTAGGGGTCTGTGGGCCCTCAATGTGAAATCTATGCCAGTTTGGAAAGATGCTGCTTTGTCTATATGATATTTTCCTTTCCCTGAACCTTCTCATTGACACAAGGTATTCATTAAGGGAATCAGTCATAGAATCACAGAATGGTTTGGGTTGGAAGGGACCTTAAAGATCTTGGAGTTCCAACCCTCTGCCATGGGCAGGGACACCTTCCACTAGACCAGGTTGCTCAAGCCCCATCTAACGTGCCTTTGAACACTTCTAAGGATGGGATATCCACAACTTCTCTAGGCAACCTGTTCAGTGCCTCACCACCCTCACAGTAAAGGTTTTTCCTAATGTTTAATCTAAACCTGCCCTATTTTGGTTTAAAGTCATTATTCCTTGTCGTATCACTACATAGGATAAGCAGAACAAAGATGATCTTAGGTCAAAGAATTTCTGTTTGTCTGAGCATCAGATTGAAGAAAGCATCAATGTGAGATCTCTTTGGTAAATAACATTTTATTATTCAGCTACATTTAACCTCTTTTGAATAATCTTTGTTTTGTTCAGCTTACAGCTACAGCATCTCATTTGCTTCCCTGTTGTGATTGCAGCTTCAGGTTTGTTCCAGGTATTTTTGTTGTAATACTCATTGATTTGCTAATTGGAAAAGAGCACACTCTAACATTCCCTCTCCTGTTTTATGGGCCAAAGCTCTTTTATAAGAGATTTTTTGATCTGCTATACCAAATACAGGCACACACAAACATTAAGACAAAGAATGGTCTTGTGCACTAACATGGATGGGTGTGTACCTTTAATGGCAATGTCTTTATGCAAATAGATATATATCAAGGTATACACAGCCTAACCACTTTAACAATTGGAAATTAACACAGCATTCCTTCCACACATAAACATATAATTCACAAATATATATTTATATAAAAATTAAAAACTGTCTTTTCGGTTTATAATAGGCAGATAGAGGAGATAGAGAAGTTGATTTGGTTCTAAACTTTTAGCTAGCCTAAATTCTCTTTTAAATAAGAGATGAGTTTGAGGGCACAAGGAATATGCAGTAGTGCCTGTTGTTTGCTATTCTCTGAAAACAGTTGTGCAGTTGTTTTTGTCAAACTGTTGAATGAACATTACAACTGGATAGTCCCAAAGTAGTACCAGAATATGGAAATGGCAGAAAGGTACTAATTGTAACTACTTTTTGGTGTCATTGCCTTATCTTGACCTTCAAATAGATGCAAAATGAAAAGCAAAAAAAGACACTTTTAACATGTAATAGTTTGACTGTTAGTTGCCACTTTGTAATGTGTTCTACTGATCCTTCTTTGAGGAAGAAAGAGCATTTTTCCTCTAAAAATGAGATGAATAACTTCCATTAATTGTAGTGAGGGTTACCTGTGTTCTGCAAGAGAGGAGGGTACTTCATTACACTCGAGTGATAGTCTGCTCTGAAGTCTGAGCTGCAGATTTCTTGCTGATTCTACACTTGTGCCTTGCTGATGCCAGGATGGTCCAAGTGCAAGATATGCACTTAGGTTTAAGTGCCCAGGATCAGGCAGAATGTTACTCACTTTAAATCAAATCTTTTACCAATCCTGCAGACACCGATGCAAACGGGTAACTGCTCGCCTCGTCCTCGCTACTCTGCACACCAGGGCTGGTCTCAGTGTCCGTGCAGGCAGGGGGGGCTCAGAGTTGCACATTGAAAAATGTTTTATGTTCCCAGGCCAGTGAGCAGTCCTGGTGATGTGGACAGGGTGTCATATAAGCACAGTTACCCCTGTGCATGAGGGTGTGCAGGATTGGCTCTGCTCTGAGGCGTCGTGAGGATGAATGTGCTACCTGTGTGGTTGGAAAGAAAGCGCTTTGCCTAACCTTCAGCAGAATGTATTGTTAAAGCATATTCTATGTGTAAAGTCTTTAAAGATGTCTTCAAAGAAGACTAGAGTCTTTAAGTTCAATCATAGTTATATTTTACTACATTAAATTTCTGTATAAAGATATATTTAAATGTTTTAGATAAATGTAAGTTACTCTATATGAAATGTTTGATTTCAATTACTGTGAAATTTACATATTTTGTAAATTCCTTTCCCTGTTTTAACCCTTTCCTTCCTCAGATATTTTATTAAGTAGTTTCTCATAGGAAGTATTAGATTTGGTTGTTGGGATGGACAAGTTGAAAAATTCTGTGTAAAATAGATAATTGTATATTTTTGAGAGAAACATGCTGCATTATCAATCTTTTTATCAAAAACTTTAATTTTAAAATAATTTACAGATTTATATTTAGCATTGGATAAACCAAAAATATATAAAAGTCAAAGATTTGATTTGTTGACTAGTGTGTGAAATACAGTTTAGATTACCTGAACATGGTATGCTCAGCTATTTAATTCAGAAATTTTAATACACCTGAGTTAATTGTCTGTTGGAGTTTACCAAAATGGCACATGATTACTTAGCAGATGGAACAGCCATTTCTGCTTCAATAAAGAGAGAACCAAACCCAAGCATTCCCAGTGAATAGCTTTATTACAGAAATGTGTAGTACTTTGCAGCAGCTGTTAAGCTGCCCTCAGCTCAGAGCCTGACACACCTCTAGGCTCTGGTTTTATAGCAGCCATTTGCCTCCCCTGCCAGGCTCTGTGTGTGGTGTGGCAGCTCCCGAATGTGTAACTGCTGAACCACTGACTGCACCTCTGTCCCAGGTGGTCTCACCACACTGGACTCGCATGGCAGAGCCCTGTGGGGTTGGGAAGGCCAGTGAGACTCTCCTGTCCCAGCAGAGGCTGTTAAATCAGGGCTTTGGATGGATGGAGCCAGTGGTTAATTTCAGCATGATGGAATCAACTGCAAAGGAACTTCTTATGTCAGAGTGGGAGGATTGGGCTTAAAATGGACACCTTCTGCCTGTAAAAGCTATTGGTAAAATACTTAAACTCCAAAGTAGACTGCTTGTTCTGTCATGTGTTGTCTAATCACTAACTCTAACCTTTTACAGCATTTGGTTTTGGACAGTACTGCATTTGTGTTTCAAGAGATCAGATTTTTCTGTGTTAAGCTATGTTTGTAGCATTTTCCACTTGGAAATGGATTTTACGAAATGTCTGTAGATCTGATGATTGTAACCTTCCCCCTGCTCTTTCCTAACCATTTCTCTTCTGTATGTTCTGTCTGTTACGTATATCTACCTCATGCTTCACAAGAAGACTGTACTGTTGGTTGTGCTGGCAGCCCTTCGTGTGAGGTGACTGTTCTGCCCTGTTGTTGTTTGTCATTCATTGGGATGTTCACAGCATTATCAGATCTTCGCTGCCGTGTCCTGCCAGTTCCAAATACAATATTCTCACCTTTGAATAAATAAGTATATTTCTTTTAGATGCAAATGCCAGATTTTTTTTTTTAATCAAAGAATGGGAGAAATTTACTTGCTAATACCTGTGGCCAGTCTGAACACCCCATTTGTATTTCATATATTACATTCAGTATTTCAGAGCCTTGTGGAAATGCATAGTTGTACAGTTTTTATAACCACAGTGTCATGTCATCTTAGTCTCTTGTGCATAATAAAGTATATATCAATTTATTAATAATTGATGTCATGATTCATTTACATTTTACAGAGCCAACAACAATAGATCAAATTTTGTCTCTCTGTTCTGTCCTCAGGTCTCATAAATTTCAGTGGGAATTGTGTGCAGGATTTGATTTTGTGTGTCCACTTTTGTTTTCTCCTTTCTGAGTTCTTTTATCCATTGGCTTCGGTTGACTACTCGGTATCATGGCTTCATGCAGAAACCAGTAGATATATTTAGGTAAATGCTGCTGTTCTTCACTCTCAGTTGAATTCCAGAGCTCTGATCCTGTGGGCATTCAGTTGTTGCATGTCAAGACACAGCTTCAGTGGAATTCTGCACAAAGCCTGGCTTGAGCACAGTGAAGCCCATGGCTCTACAGCAGCAGAGTGCCTGTGGGTTGTACTTGTGACTGCAGCTACACCGGGGACATGTGAGCAAGACTGTGTGTTCATCACTGAAGGGTCTTCCTGTGCAGGAGCTGATAGTTTGGCTGTGTATCAGCAGGACAAGAATTGGGGTGTTTACTACCCTGCTTACTAATTCACTTCCTGTATTTTTTGTACAGAATATTCTTTAAGGGCACTTGAGGGGGAGCAGCCTCAGCAGTTTTCTCTGGGTTATTCAAAGGTTGTAGTTATTGAATCACAAAAGATGGTTCCTTAGTAAGGGAACCTAAAATGTTTAATGATCACTTCTAAAAATCAGGATTCCTTCAGTACAGGAAAGGCTATTAATTAGAAGCAGTTCTAAGCTTACATGTTGCCTATGATACAATTCACAGAGGTGCAATAGATTTATTGCTTCATAACAATGCACATTTCAGTTTCTGCATCAAGACAATTCTGTTTTCCTGTGGAAATGAGCTCCACAGAGTGAACTCTCAGCTGAAAGTTGTTCTAGCTGCTGCTCCCTTTTGCCTGTAAAATTTATATTTTGATTGAAATATGGTGTGAAAGCATGATCAGTGTCTCATATGTGGAATTAATTTTAAAATGCAATTATTAGCCAATGAATTCTGATATATTTGCATGAGTATTTTTAGACATTAAGAGGTAAGAGTCTTGCCATATTGCAGAGTAGGTATCAATGTTGTGCATATTTGTTCTCTTGAGCATTGTGAGTGAAGCAAGTGTTTTGGACAGTCAAAAAATACCAGGTGCCAGTTTCAGGAAAAACACAGTCCAGAGCTCTTCAAATTTAAACAGAATTTATCACAGTGTTCCTTCCAGCATTCCTTTCCAATATAAAAGGAAAAGGAGACAATATTTTGATAAATTTTCACAGCTGTCACTTTGTAATTGTAAAGCAGATATTTATGAGGCTGGAAGTCTGATTGCAGCATGTGTTTTTTTACAGTGTTCCCAAATCTCGGGCCTTGGAGCTCGCCTTGCCAATCTGCGTGCATTTTCACTTTGCAAAAGAAAGATGAAATTACATCCCTTCACCTACCCAAAGAAGGTTACAGCTCAGATTGCATTTTTCTCTGTCATTCTCTGGAAGCCCTCAGGGTGCCACCGCAGCCTGCCCAGAGGGTGCTGTGCCCTGCAGGGGCTCCCGGGGCTCTACAGCCTGGGCTGCCCACCCTGCTGAGCTGAGCTGCAGGTTTACTGGGTGTAGGAAAGTCTAAAAAGGAGTTGGTTTGTGGATAGATGAGGAGGATAGACAGCATAAAAGTGTTACTCTTGCACTCTTGTTTAAATAACAGATTTTTTCCATCCAATTTTGGCACATATATTTTGAGGAATTGGTTAAAAAATACTTGGGTGGAGGCTCTTTTCCTCTCTTACTGCAGCTTGTAAACTGCCGGCTCTAGTAGAGAGCATACTGCAGAGACAAAAAATTAAATCAGTATTCTAAAAAACAAAATATTGAGTGTTAAGCAGAGCAAGCTGATGGTATTTAACAATGTGTTAAGTGGCTCAGCAAGTGCTCTGTTTTGTCAGTAAATTTTTTATGGCATGCCTACAAAATCACAGTGCAATCCATGCAAGTGGCTATAGTTTTCCCAGTTCTCTAAGCATTTAAAATCCAGATTTGCTTTGTAAATAGAGTAAAAGGATTAAAAAAATCTTAGTCTCCTTTATACAAGTAGGCACATCCCATGGGGTTATAAGAGCTCGGGATGTAGTCTTTGCACGACACAATATTTTTATTAGTCTCTGATCCTAAAGGTGATTAGTAACATTGGCTGTTAGGATTGAAAAATAAAATAAACAGGAAGATTTAAGAGGAGCATACATACAGAGCATTCGCAGCAGGAATATTTATGTTTTCATAAAAATTTTTGAGTGCCAAAACATGTCACAGAAAATTTAAATCATTGAAATAAAATATCATGAAGGAAGCAGTTAAGAAGTGTCTGGAAATGGGAGGCTGAAGACTCCTGCCACACTTCAGCCTGGAAGGAGCTGGGTCTGGCAGAGTTCCAGGGCTGCCATGCCCCCAGCGTGCCAAGGGCATGAGGGCTGGGATAGTGCCTGTCACTGGAACTCTGGCTTACAGTGCTGGGCATCGGCCAAGCGGGCAGGATTGTTACAGACAGGACTTGTGCTGTTAACCCTGGGGTATGGCTGTTCCTGAGATACTGCTGTTGTTAGCAGGCTGTTTCTGACAAACCAGGTGTGTGGGTGAGCTATGCCGCTTTCTCTGGCTTCTGCACTGGGACGAAGGGCCATGAAATATGAAAGGCTTCAGCTGGAAGTCACAATCTGCACTCGGGAGGGTCAGAATGAGCGTTCATCTTGCAAGCAGGAGAGGTACAGCACCAGTCCTGCCTCTGGGGAGCTCCTCTGCTGCTAAAAGCTGAGTGCAGGAGTTCAAAATAAAAATCCCCATCCTGAAAAAGAACCAGCTCCTGTCTTTCCCTGCCCAGCTCATGCAGGAGCAGCGGGGCGGAGCAGCTGCCCCACGGCGGCTTCGGGCGAGACCTGCGGCCCCTCGGGCAGGCTCGAACTGGCAGGGTGGGGCTCGGCACCAGCCCACGAGGGTTTTGCAGTGGATCCCAGTGAGGAGGGGCAGCTGTCGGCATGCGGGGACAGCTGAGGGCTGCAGGCAGCGATGGGCAGGGGCTCCTCAGGGACAGGAGTGAGCGGCTGTTGCGGTGTGGAGCTAAAGGAGGGCAGCCATGGCCGCCCGTGTGTGCCCGGAGGAGCTGTGAGGGGAACAGAGGAGCTGTTGAGACCCTTCTTGGACAAGGTTAAATCTCACTGTAGGTGGAAGATGCAGGTGGGCTTTGGTAGTGGGGGAGGTGGCTCACGTTTTTATCCTGATTGTTAACTTGCTTTCTCACTGGCGCGCCATGTGGGGAGCCATGAGGGCTCTGCAGCCTCGGGGAGCTGCGGCAGATCTGTGAGGGATCTTCTGTGAGGGATCTCTGCTGCACAGTCTGGGGCTCCGCTCACAAACAGGCCTGCTCTCACGCTTACATTAAGTGGAAAGAAACGCAAAGGTGGGGTTTGGATCCCCGTCCTCTGACAAAATGTCTCAAACCCCCTCTTAGAGCCTCAGAACGTGCTTGAGAGGCAGCTGTGATGAACAGGGCAGCACGGAACAAGCCAACACACAAGTGCGAGGTGGTTGAAGGGTGTTGAAGGTGGGGAAGGTGGTCAGGTGAGAGAGGCAAGAGCAGGAACAAGATGACAAACACCTACGTGAAGAAGGTGAGGCTGTTACTTTGATTTACATACACTAAGCTGATTGTGCCTCAGTCTGAGGATGTGGGGATGTTGATAATTAAGAATGGAAAAAGGAAGAAATCCATGATGAGGTTATTGTAAAGTTGGTTGACAGAGAAAGTTGGATGAATGCTGTAATTATGAGTGCTGTAGCATGACTGTGCTGCCTTTCTCCAGAGAGAGCTGAGGGATGATTACACTGGAAAGCACGTACCCCGCTGACAGGCTTTGTACCATTACAAAGCCAGAGTAAGAACACCCATGTTTGTACTGGCAGTGCTTAGTTAATTTTTCTGTGACTTCTCTCAAATGTGTGTCCCTGAAGTGAGTCATGTTTTACTACATGCTGGACAACAAGGGTCTGTCATAAACCAAGAGGCTTTGCCTGAGCCAGCTGCTCTCCCTGTGGGCCATGGAAAGCACAGGATGATCTGCTCTGAGGACGGAATGATTTCTTCACCTTGGGTTGTGCCCATCACCTGAATCTAGGGGATCACCTACCAAGAAGGCCGCAGTTATATGAGAAACTTCAAAAATCTGGCTCTGGCAAGGCATTGTGAATGGTTAATTTTGTTTTCTGGTTTAATGGTAGGAGTAGGGTTATGCCAAGCTGATTACAGATTATTTTTCTATTGCTTGTTCTTGTGAATTTTCATTTATGATATTGCTTGTTATTACAGGATAAAAATTTGTAAGATCTTGAAACTCAGACCTCATACTTTTAGAGTCCATGCCTTTTAGTCAATATCTGGTTAAATAACTGTGAGCCAAGCCCAAATTTGCTATTCTCTTATCTAGAAGTTGTAAGAAATCTTAATTGCAGTGTTTATTTGATTAATGACAAATAGTATGTTTACATAGACCAGAGCTACATTTTATAGATTTCTCATGCTTTTATTGAGCAAAGGCAAAACTGTTACATCAAAAACCTAGGTATTTACACAATTATGTTTTCAATATAAATGCACATGTATATACCAATACACATCATTCCATCTAGTACTGGGGGAACCCAAGAAGGGAAAGTTCCAACGTGTATGGGAGGCGAATGCACGTGGCCATGAGTAGTGCCGAAAGCATGTAGAGTATGCAAGCCAGTGCTCTTGTGAACAAGCAGTTTACATCTGGAAGATTTGACTCAGTTGTGCTGTCTTTCAGAATTCCTCAGGCTGGATTTTGTTGGCTTGGTTCAGGCAGTGGGGGAGCCATGAGCCCGTGCTTCCTATGTGGTGGCTGGAGGAGGCAGCCCCTGACTCAGCACACCTTGCCTGTCTGCTGAGCAAGCACCAGGGCGATCAGAGAGAAATGCCATTCCTCACTGAGCACCTGCACTGGGCTGGGATGAATCTGCAAGTGCAGCTTCTCCAGAGGGCATTGCTCACGCTGGGAATCTGTTCTTAAAAAATCGTGTACTTCAATCTGAACGAACTCATAATTCTTAGAGCTTATAAGTGCTGGTGGTGCCAGTGTAGAAATACAAAGATACAGGTTTATTTTGACACAATCAATGAAGGGAACAGTCACATGGAAGGAGACTGAGGAGATCAGGATTACTGCTATACAAGCATGCAGCTTCTCTCTCTAGGAGGGAGAATTCAAGTGTTGCCCCCTGCTTACAAACCTTTACGATTTTTCAGAGCATGGAAAGAAACCAATGTGTGTAAAACTGGAGGCATTGCCAGGATCCAGGTTCAGTGCCACATTTGAAGAAAAAAATAGTTTGCATTATTCGGAGCCCATATTTCATTTTTAAAGCAAACTAAGGGCCAGATTCTCAGCTGGTATAAACCTGCTTCTTTGGCTTCCATCAAATTCTGTCTGTTTCCACCAACAAAGCATCTCAAATGTGTAAGCTGTTCTTTAGTACCTAATAAGAGAAATATAATCTGGCAAGCAGACAGTTTTGACAGCTGTCAGTGTACTTCAGATCCAAAGATGGTTTCTTGAACTCCAGCTCTTCCCTCCTTCTTTAGGCTTTTATTAAAAACAGGACCTATTCCCTAGTCTCTCATGTCATAAATACTTCTTGCAATGTTGGTTCAGCACACTACCCATTTTCTCCAAACATCTGAGTTTTGCTTCACAGCTGTAAAGTCCTTTTCCTCAACTCTAATCAGCATTAAAATCTCTTATTCCCAACTGAAGTTCTGACAATTGCAGTGCTGGTCCTCCTGTTTGCATTTAAGTCAGGAAGGCTGACATTTCAGATCAGCCAGGGCAAAATGCCATGCTTGTTTTTTTAAAAAAATAGTCTTTTGAGCAGGGTATGCAAGGCAGCAAGGCATTTGAGTTATTTTGGCTTCAATGACTTGGGTGGGTTTTACTATAAAAACCCCAAGAAAAGGTTGAAGCAGGTGTTCTGGGCACCTGATCACAGCACACAGAGAGTGGCACTGGGGATCTCCTTTCTGGGGCAATGTTACTCCCACACAGGCAGAGAAATGCTGCCGATGTGTGGGACATGGGCTGTGTTTCCCAGGTGCTGTCACTTTGGCACTTGTGGAGATAAATGGCTCCCAGGCTGCCATGGGCTCACAAGGGTGACAGTCAGCAATGGGTCACTGCTGCTCCTGTGTCCCTTGCTCAGCAACACTTGGTCAGGTCTCCAAGGAAAACACCAGCATTAGTCATTCATGAATCAACTGTAACCATCCTACCCCTTATACACCCTATTCACATTGCCTCTTCCCAGATGTTTTTAGCTGGCAACTACTTTAAAATGTGTCCGTGCTGTGGACAGGACTGGGCTAGTTGGCACTGCATGTGATGAAGCCCATTCATCAGGGTGGCTTGAAAACTGTTTTGTTGATCCAAGTTTTCAGGAAGGTTTCTTCCTCTTTACTTTGAGCTCATTGTCATCCCTGCATTGAGTCCATTCAAACGTCCAAATATGCTTTTTGGACAAAGCGAGCACATCTCTATCTTGACTTTTGCCTCTGTCTTCTGGAAGTGAGTTTGTAGGTTAGGTGACCTCACTGGAGACAAAGAAGTAGCATGTGGCGTTTGAATTCCTCAGTATTAAAGAAATATTTCTAGATAACAATCTGCAAAAAAACACATAGACTGCATTGTGCATCCAAGGCTGATCAAATGCCTTGGAATAGCAACCAAAATAGTAAAATCACACAGTGCTCTTAGACAAGTAATATGTAGGGGGAAAAAATAATGTATGGGATTGGTATGTGCATTGTATTGAACCCTTTGGAAAAGATTTAGAGTTTGTGGAAAGAAGTGACCGTTCAGTTCTGCAGATACAGAGGCACAAAGCTGTTGCACAGTGCTGAAGTATTTTTAAGGAATTACAGTTGTTCTTTTATCAGTCATCAAATTTAAGGAAACCACTCTTTGTGTGTCATTGGCTGTGCTTTCAACACACTCTGTGATTCAGTGCCAAGGACTAAGAAACTTCAGGGATGTTCTCTGAACTTCTCACCTTCCCTAGGACTGACTGACTGAAATGCACACTACATGACCCCTGACTAAAGGCTTCTAATGTGTGATTCAAACTGAGACTTGACCAAGTCTTTGATGGGAAAACGTGAAACTTTGCTTTATTTTCCAGAAGATTTTTCATGCTAAAGTTAAGCCTATTTTAAACTGATTTACTGAATTACATCAGACAACTCTGTGCCACTGGCTGTGAATTCAAACAGGCATTTGAGGTAATTTCAAACCTTTGTTTTATTCTTCTAAAATACTTGATAACTTCATGTGGATGTCAGTGGGATAGAGCAAAACACTCTGATGGAAGGATTACCCATTTCTTTTTTCTTGAGGAAGATTGGTTGATCAAAGCTATAATATAAATCTTCAAAACTGTCAGGTGTTGCTCTCCATAACACAATAATAAGAGCTATTCACTGGTGATACTAATTAAGAAAAACATTTCTCCCTGGCAGTGGTTTTCCTTTGATGTTCCTATCAGGCCAGTGCAAACTGGCAGGTGCCAGAGAGCTGAAGCCTCATTGCTGCTGGTGTGTCACTGATATCTAATACTGCAGGGCTGTTTGCCAATAAAGGCATAGGGAGTTTTTTGTATAAACTATTGAAGCTAATGGGAATTTCCCCTAAAACTCTCTCCTGCAGATCCAATGAAAAATCAGCTCTTTACTGTTGATCTCTGTGCACCTATCTTCCTCTTCTCACAGTTTGAGTTCATTTTGGAATAGAAGCAGCTTGTGTTTATTTCCTTTCTTTTTAAACCCTGATAGTGACAAATAGGTCTTAGCAAGCTATTTCTTGTTTTTATTTCTGCATACTCCAGGTATTGCTATAGAGTGGAATTATCTTTGTAATAAAACATTTACACATTGTAAATTAGATATAGAAAAATATCTATTTAGGCCACCTTATCTGAGACATCTGGAGATTTGATGCACGTTTTATAGCAGAGAATTAGTGCTGGTTTCTGTGACACAACTCCTGATTATCCCCTGAGTGAGTCAGGTACTGGTACCCAGACAGGGGAAACTCAGAGCAGATCTTGATAGGTCTAAATCCACGGGATTTGGGCTGTATAAATGTATTGCTTGAGATTTATACAATCTACTTTATGCTAGATTTTTCCTTTTAAAATCAGGCCTTTGAACCCAGAATTTCAGAGTTGTAGTGAGTATGAACCTCATGGTGAATTAGTCTCTGAGAGTAAATATGTAGCAAATAGTGGGAGAGTGGGGGATGGGGGTGTGAAGAGTCTTTGAACTGTCATTATTTGACTTTCATCAGAAATAATTTATTAAGGCTAATTTGAAAGGCTGTGTGGACAGATCTTGCAGATGCTGAAATGGAGGGATTGCTTTAGCCAACATATGGAAAATATTTACAGACCTTACACAATGGTGATATATAAGAGTAAACAGCATGTCAGATAAGCCTTGCATTCCTTTATTTTCACTTAAGACTCAGGAAAAATATATGCTTCTTTGCTAGCAGGGAGATAGGAGGGCATGCTGGAGGGCAAACTGATCTGGAGAAAAATGTGCATGTTAAGCAAAGTGAAAAACCAGCTTTAAAATCCTTAAATAATTCACATGTCACGATATCTCTTCTGAAGTCTGTGCAAAGGCTGATTTTTGTGGAGTAGGAGCTTAGGTTATGGCTCAATTTTCTATCCACCTCCATTTAACTTGCAATTAGAAGTGAAAATACCACAATTACTTCGATCGTCCTCATGGTGGGGGTGGGAGTCGGGGTGTCTGTGCCAGCTTGGGGAGGGACAAGCCAGCCCCTGGGCAAGTCAAGGCTATTCTTCCTTTCCTTGGCCACCAAAGCAGTGCTCAAGGATTTCCCATGGAAGCACAGACTGGGTCCCTGTGTGGCAGCTCCGCCGGAGGGAGCCGCCCGCCGTGGGCAGCGCTGAGCCGAGCCCCGGCTCCTGCCCCCGAGCTGGGAGCCCAGGGCAAGGCTTGGACACGGAGCTGGTCTTTCCAGAGCTGAGTTTAGCTGCTTGGGCTTAGGCGTGGTTACATTTTCCTGTGGTTTTACACTGTTGCAGTGGTTGCATTGCATAAATCTGTATTCGCTTGCTCGCCGAGCTCCTCTGGATTCCCTGGGAGCATCACAGGGGAGCAGTGCTGTGCCCCGGGGCCGAGCAGCCCGGGGTCATTGCTTAGCGGGGAGAGGCAGGAGAGGCTGACAGCTCCAGAGGGACACAACACAGCTGGTGCTGACCGTGCTCTGCCAGCCAGCAGCCAAAGAATTCCAGCAAACGTGGCCTTGGGGGGCCAGAATTTTGTTGTAGATTTGTTAGTATGGAGTCCTACGCAAATGGTTTCTCCTCCTCAGTGGTGAATGGACTGGTGATGCCCTTCCTTCTTTCCTTCCTTCCTTCCTTCTTATTTCTTTCCCAACAGAGGCAATGTTGCTAATATATAGGAAATTCAATATATTGCTAGCTAGGTGAGGGAAAAATGCATCTTTGACCAAGCATGTTACTAAAGCTGAGATCTTAAGAAATGTTAGCTTGTGCAAAATACTGGTGGTTTGAAACAATGACATTTTACAATGTTGCTGACCTAAGAACTATCTTTGACTTTTGCTGTTGTTTCTTTTGGATATGCTTAGTTGTTTATCTAAGCAACTCTGGTCGTTGAATGAGGTTTCAAAAGAAAAGGTAAGCAGAGGAAAGAAATTAATACAGGCAAATACAAATACCTTCTGCTATAGCAACTAAATTTCTTTCGTTTTGAAACTCTTAGACTATTTTAAAATGTACTGATTCTTTAAACTTTTTCATGTTTCTAAAAAGAGTAGGATTGAGAATGCTTACCCATGCTGAAATGCTTAGAAACTACCTAAGATTTGTTAGTTTTGGCACAGGCCTGCACAGGCAGTCTAATGTCATTATGTTTGAAAAAGGAGGACAGTGGCAAAGGGTGATTCAAGTGCAGTATAAACTTGGTTAATTTACAGCACAATCTTGGTTTTAATAAAACCAGGGGAATTGGTACACAGTGCTGGCAGAAAGCCTGAGGCAAAATCAGATTTAACTGTGGATATCAATTAGGAAGAACAGCCAATGTTTGCCATTGCTGCATTTATTTTTTGTTGCTTAATATTTTTAAGATTACTAAATCTGTATGTTGGGTTGGGTGTTTTTCAGCTTTGCTTGTTTTGGTTTTTTTTAAAGGCCAGTCTTTAACTGTGTCTGAGGTACTTTTTATATGGCTGTGTTGTCCTGGTCTCCTCTAAGTTCCACTGACAAACACACACCAGGTCACTTGCACTTGGTGCTCACTCACGTCAATGCTGGGTCCAATAAGAACCAGCTGTGAGTGCATCTAAGCTGTCTCTGATACAGTTCCAAGTCTGGAAAAACTAATTCCTCCCTTTCTTTGCAGACAGTGTTGTGCAACAGCCTGAGCTCACTAAATTCTTCTGTTGTTCAATAGCAAGTAACCAAGGTACCACATCTGCTTTAATGGCAACTGGCTTGTCAAGACAATAGGTGTCTGGGAGTTTTTTGCACCCTATGCTCTGTTTATACCAACTCACCTTTTTATGCTGATGGAATTACAAGAAATCAGTACAACCATTTCATCTTGGCCACTATTTCTGTACTATTTTGCCAACTAAGTGGACCTGAAGGACACTGGTTTTTGGCAGAACTCCAGGAATCAGGTTAATTCTGTTGCTGCTGTACAAAACCAGTGTTAGGGAGTTTCTGTTAGCTGCTTATAAAGTGCTTTGAGGAAACATTTTATAGGACAGATTTCCTTAAGATGTGAAATGGTACCATGAACTGAGGTGGTTAATTATGAAACCATATGGAAAATCAAATGATACAGCAAGAAAAATAACCCAGGCACTTTGGTATGTGGTATTGTAATATTTCCTGAAAGGGGTGAGCTTGGCTAGCAAGATTTCCATCATTATCCCTTTCCTCTTTTACCCACTACATGCCTTGGCTCTGTAGTGCTCTTGCAGGTGTTGTTTGTTGCAAAATACATCTAATCCCCAAGGAGTCTTGATGTCTACTCAACATACAATAAGCTATTTGTGCCAGCTGATCTCTGTTTCTACTTTTGGGGTGAGAAGTTTGCCGTGGTTTTTCTTCAAGAGGTTTTTATCATCTGCCTTAATCCTTTTAGTGTTTACAGGTCTGCAGTTGTTGACAGCATTAACTGCATTGTTTGTTCCCTTTCCTTCTGCAGGCAGTCTGATGTTACACAGAAACACCATCTCAGCCACTTTCCTATTTTAGTATTCCAGCAAGCAATTTTGTTTTCCTGGGCTGTTTATTCTCTGCAGCTGTTCTCCAAGGGTCCAAAATGAGGGCTGAAAGATAGAATCAGTTAATGCTTTCAAGTAGTACAACATTAATATTTGTGCTTTATCTTCATAAAATACTAATGCTAAGATAAGGAAATAGCCACAAATATAGTTTACAACAGCATTGTACTTACAACTTCCAATGTTAGCAGCCTTCAAGCTGGTCTATCTTTGTAAGCAAATGGATATTCTGATTTCTCATCTCCTTTCCAGTAAATGTAGCCTATATTCAAGGCCAGGAAAATCAACTCCCTGAGTTGGTGGAACTGCCCTGAGATTTCCAAGGACTGCATACTCACAGCTCAGGACTAGCTTGGGCTTAACAGGACTAATTATCACCATGAAAAAGCAGTAAGAATCAGTTCTTGAAAGAGCTCCAGTGATCTTAGGGGATGCAGCCCATTTACAGTTAGGATAAAAAGTTAAAAAAGCCAAGGGCTACAACTGGTGTAGAGGCAAAAAGTGATTACAAAATGAAGTGGTGGCCTGCACAAAGACTTGATGGTTTAGGAAGTGACTGTTGAATGTGGAAAAAGGTTCCATCCATGCCTGGTATTATGCTTGTGTTTAGGTTAAAAGAGAGATGAAACCTCAGTAAACACTGACCCAAACCAGGACCTTAATCCTTGTTCCTGGCCTGAGCCCATGACCCCCAGTTATGGCCCAGAGGAATAAGCTGCCAGAGATCTGATGTTAGCACAGTCTACCATTCGCTCTCTTAGGTGCCCCATTCCACCTGGTACTTCTAACCCAAGGAATTCTTATTTACCCTAGCAATAAACCCAGAATTTGACTCATCAGTATATAATAATGCCCAGTTATGACCCAGAAAAATACTTCAGTATTTATCAGTTTTGTTCAGTTGATCTATTATTTTGGTTACCATTTTGCATTCTGTCCCTGCTTGGAGCTGTGTCTCTCTCCTAACCCTAGGAATGGTTTGAACCTTAACTTTGTGGCCACCAGGCATGACCCAGAGGCCATGGGTGAAATCCTTGTACAGCCCAACTCCTGTTGTGGCAGCCCTTTTTCATCCCACAGCAGTCGGAGCTGTTCTTTCAAGGTAATGAGCAGACTGGGTGGTGATCATCCAGCCCTCATTACATCATGTTCCTAAGAACAACTACAAAACAAAGAGAAGAAATGCCTTTTCTCCAAGCCTCTTCTGCTTGGCAGACAGCTTCTGTGCTGGTCTGTACTGAGGCTCTGTCAGGAGGTATCCTGACAGAGCCTCCCCCAAAACCTCCCTGTCATGGTCACGGTTTGTGTTCTCAAAAAATGACCTCTCTGGTGGGACAGTTTGGAATGTCCTTTCTCCAGCGTCACAGTTTCAGAAGGTTGAAAAAGCGTGATATTTCAGGACTGTCGTTCTGTGTTCAACAGCTTCATTTTAAATGTAGCCTTGAATAAATGATTACTAACTCAAGCCACTCAGCTGGGGACCAAAGCACTGTCAAGCCCATGGAAATATGCTAACAAATGTAATGCTGACCAAATGTCTAGTACATCTAGTACAGTGTCACATTTTTGAGAAATGTCACAAGGTAAAATACTCATTCTTTGGCAAGGGAGGTCTCAGCTAGGAGGTGCCAAAGGAATTCACAAAGCTTTGGAAATCTCTACGTATCCCTTTCTCTAGGAAAAGAGAGAACTCGAACATGATTTCCTTGACTGTTTACATCTGAAAATGAAAGCTGGAAACCCATTGGGGACACACGAATTTTAACACAGTTTGTTGCCACAATTAGCACTCTGTGGAATATTGATTCTGAAGCTGTTGAACGTGTTCTCAAGGGTCTGCTTTGTAATTTATATTGTGGGTTTGCATTTTATAATCTAATTGGAATTTGCAAGATTTTTATACAAGTTGATTTATAAAAATCAAGGCTATGTACTGAGTCTGCCCAGAAGACCAGAATCTTCACACCCTCCCTACTGGTGATCAGATACTCTGCCTTGGAAAATCAAGTGGATCACAGGTCTGAGTATCCTTAAGTATGTTGTACAGTACTCTACTCACCTCCTTTGTTTGAGGGCACTTGAGCATCTGAGAGGTTGTCATAGTCTGGTCATTTCCCAGCCTCCATGTCCTCCTCTGCCTGGTTTTGGGTGGAAAACTGGAAGAATTGTATTTTAACAGCAAAGGGAAGGTGGCTTAGGGACATTCGAAATGCACTCTACTGCAGCTCCTGAGAAGAGTTGTTATTTTCCATGTTGGTGAATTAGCCAAAAGTAGTGGCAAAAACTGGTGAAAATTAATTACCCCAGGTAACTGGGGGAGGCAGGTTCTTTTGTTTGAATATGCTGTGAGCATTTGTCATGTCATTAATAACATGGGATCAATTGCCTCTCATTTGTTTGTCCCTAACTGCTTCCCTCAGGCATTCCTGCTCTTAATAAGGCTTATTTCCCCATGCATTCATATGCATTTTTCTCCTGACCTTTCTGCTGTCTTTTTTTAAAAATATTTAATTTCTTCTCTTTTAAAAAAATTTTATTTCCTTCCCGCAACACCCCTTTGCTTTCTATACCCATGCCCTGTTGGATATGGCATGCAGTTAATACTACATTTCAGGCCTTCTGATCACATCTGTTAAAAATCCCCTGATTGAGCTGAATATCATACTCAGGGTTGCTGAAGCTTTGTGATGCAGGGCTTGCAGCAACTCAGAGAGAACAAGCTACTCTAAGTACCTCCCCTGCTTCTCCAGTGGGTTCTGAAACCCATGTCAAAGTGTATGCTAGGAAAGAGAAGTTACTGTTATCCATTTTAGCTGTCTTAAATTCAGCATGGATTTCTGGTCTCTGATCTGCATAGCAGTTATTACAGGATTAACCAAAGCTGCCAGGACAGCTACAAACAACTTACTCTTTTTAATCAAATCTGAGGATTTTATCAAACAGGTCCCCAAGACAAAATTGAAGAGTGCTGATAGAGTTACAGTAGTTGCCACCATGGACTTCAAACAATCTCTTAATCAGTCTGTTATTTCATACCCCCATTATAGACCAAAAAGTAAAGCTTTGCCATTTCTGCTTTGAGGGGTTTCTGTCCACCAAAAAGCTCCAGGCTAGCACACAACTTAATATGTAAACTCTGTTTATGACAGTCACTACTTTGTGTCTTTGCTGATTTACATCCTACTTGAGTGAATCATGCCTTGTACAAAAATTGATTGGTAGATTGCTGGTTGTCCTTAACCTCTGGTGTTACTGAGGGTGTTGAACGATCAGCAGTGCTGGGAAGAAGTACAAGCTAGCCAGGAACTGGTATTTCATCATGTCACTACGGTGGTATGACTTTGCTGATAGCCTGCAATGATGGATCAGGACAGTTGGCCTTGGAGAAAGTCTTGCCTGTTTAAGGACTAGCATGAGGAGAGGCAAGATAGCTGTCATGCCTCCAGGCTCCTTCTGTATAAGAGAAACAGAGCACTGGACTGTTTTGCCAGTTAGGATGGAAAGTGTGTTTGGTTTATGTCTCATATAAATAAAAAAAGTAATAAAAAGGCACAAATACCTCACCGCAAATGAAGCGGTCAGGAACAAATCTAAGAGAAAAACAAATAGCTGACCAAAGCACGTTAACCACTCGGACTTAAATCTGACTTCAGTCTGCAACAAAGGGCTTTATTAGCCTCTACACTTGATGTGCTCAGTTGATTTAAGCACCTAGGGTTTTTTTTTTTTTTGCTTCTGGCTAAAACGAGAACTGATGAGGATAATTGTGTTCATGAATGTCCCTCACTGGGGAGAAGAAGGGTGCCAGGACTCCTCTTGTTCCCTCTTGTCTCTGCCCAGAGGACGAGTCAGTGCTTGCTCTGTTAGGAGACGCTGGCAGGAGCGTGTGTTTCCTTGGCAGAAATGCAACTTGTTCTATACACACACACACACACACAAAATAGTACACAATGTCCTCTTTCCTTGAGCCCTGGAAATGAGCATAGTGCTGTTTCCTTGCTCAGACATCCAATCCTGCCTTCCGGAGAGTGCTATGCCCGAGCCCCAGCCCCCAGCCCCACGTACCAGTGGCCAGGCTGGGGGCTGGGCTCCCGCAGCCGCAGCCCGCCAGTGCTCTGGCCTCTTGTGAGAGCTCCGTCTCCGAGGGAACTGCTGAAGCCAAGTTCAGATTCAAATAGTCTAAGTCTTGCCATCTATCAGCCTATATCCTGGCCAGTGGCTTCTGGTGTCTGTTTCTTTGAAATGCAGAGCTATTAAATTTATTTAGCTACTTTATTTAGATCAAATGTAGTTTTACGGTGTCTTGTAGGTATGTGAAGGCTGTTGTCATCTCCTCACATAGTCTTGTGAAAGTTTTGTTTTGGTAACGGTCGACTTTGTGTTTATGAGGACCAATTAATAGTGAGGTGATGCTTTTTTTTAAAAAGATCCTTGATCTTTAAATGTGTGTTTTTCTGCCTGTGTGTGGTTCACAAAGCTCAGCCCTATTCAATGCTGAGGAAAACACTGTATGCACCTTCTGCTGATATGAGCTGCCATTAGCAGAAACATATCAAATACATCAGCAGAGAACAGGGGTTCTTAAGTGCTTAGGAAAGATTATATTAGTTATTGTACATATTTTAGTTATTACTACATTTCTGACCTTTATTAGATGATTACTTCACACGAGAAAACTTGCAGACCAGCGGTGCTGCAGGAGTGTGGCGAGTAGGGACAGCTGTCTCTTTGCTCTAGGAAAAAACTTACTAAAATTAAAATACTATTGTTTGTAAGCTTTTAGTTGCAAAAGAATCTACCTGGGTAATTCCTTGGAAGGAATGAATTTCTGGTCTGCAAAAAGAAGCAAACTATTTTCAAATCCCTTGGCCTGGTGCATGATGTACCAGCTGGGTGACACTGCAGGGTGCCCCCCTGGCTGTGGGTGCCAATGGAGAAAAAGCTGAGACTGAGCAGACTACCAGGGTTTGTCTGAAGACATTTTTTCCAGATACCAGGAACTATAATCTTTCCTGGCTTCCTTGAAATGCTGAGTGCTAAAATAAGTTTTGTAGATGGAAAAACTGAAGGAGAACATACAAACAACAGATCAAATGGAGGAGGCCCAAATTTCACATTTTAGGTTTCCTTCAGAAATAGAGTAAGAAAGATGAGGATAAAGGTGACAATACATTTGGAAAAACAAAGAGAAAATTCTGTAGGATATATATTACCCCCAAAGAAAGCACACAGCCCTTGTAAATCTCAGGAGCAAAACAATTTTTACTGAACACAGTAAATCAGGTTTTCAGGATAGAACAACTAATTTTTGAAGTCTGAGGGAAGCAACAGTTCTGTGATTTGGAAGACAGGGCCAGCACAGGATGGTGCAGCCTGCTTGCCAGGACAGAGCCCCCTGGAACATGTGTCTTAAGCCACTGATAATCAGCTGCTGCAGTCTTCTTGGAGTCTCTCTGAGGAACTTTTGCAATATATACTTCTCACAATTTATACTGTGGTTGAAAGGCAATGATAATAATTTGTGATTACAGATTTTTCTATATAGTTAACTTGAGTTTTAAGTTACAAAATTTAAGTGGCTTGGGACACCACTTACAAAGAAAGTGCAGCCTCCTTAGAGGTCAGCAGAGGTGCTGGAGCTGGAGTTCCCCTGGTAAGTGGGAAGGAGTATCTGGTGCTGTCTTCTCATGCTCTCTTTGGGAATGTGCTACTGCAAGAGCATGTTAGACACATTAGCCCTGAGCACTCTGCAAAGGCTATATTCTCCCTTTTCTGCAAAATGTCTTGGAGGGCATGTGTCAAGGTGGATATGTCCATGTTGTAATTGTTAATTCTGTGCGATATGTGCCCAAATACTGCAGGGGCGCCTCAGGTTATATCCTAGAATTTTGAAAAATTTGAAAAGAAAAAAAACGTTAAAAACATAAACCTACAGTATCTCAGAGGAGCCTGTTTAAGCAAAAATATTCTAACTGAAATGAGGCCTAGAAATGCACAAGCTATTGAGTCACCTTCTATCCTGACATTCCTTCTCTTTCACTCTTAACCACAGCCCATTTCCCTCATATGTGAAGGCACTCTGTCAGCACTTGATTGCAATTAGCTGGGTTGCACTGGGAAAGGTTTTTAACGAGGCAGCTTAATCCTGCCTGGTCTCAGGAGTGCAGCTGACAGCGAGGAGTTGTGTGCAGGAGATGCAGAGATACGGAGTTTGCAGCAAAGTATGAGCATTGTGTAAATAATCCTGTGGATCTGATGTGTGTGTTCTGGATATTGATTCATGCTAGAAGTTTAATTGGAAGTGAACAGGAAAAGAGACTTTTCAATGGCTTGAATCTGATGGTTGCTGAATGCTCTCAGTTCCCTATGGAGCTTGAAAAGTTGATTCCTGTTGCTCGTTACTGTTCCCTTCTTTATTCAGTATTCTCCTGTGACGTTTTATTTTATCTTTATTTATAGGCATGGTTTTTGTCTGGGATGTTAATTGAAACCTTTTTTATAAACAAGACATGCATGCATGTTAAGCATGGAGGCTGTGTACCCACGTGGTCTACAGGGAATCTTAAACAGAGGAGTCAGGAGTGCCACAGCTGCCCTGGACTAAAGCTCCATTGGATAGGCACATGCATGCAAGGCAACTGTCTAGGGGAATCTGCTGTTTGCTTAGATTGATTTTTTTTCGGAAAAAAAACTTGTTTCTTGAGAAAGAGAGTGTTTGTCAGTGTAAGACTATCAAACCACACAGAGGAAAAAAAAAGGATGCTTTTTTCCCTTTGTTTTAAGAGGAAGCAAGTTTATTTTCAAAAGCAGATTCAAGTTCTGAACACGGGGCTATGCTCCATGGTACTGCGTATTTCTTGCACCCCTTGGCTGCACCAAGATGCCCAAAATGTTAAAAGGTTCTTAGTCTGACATTGCTAATGCTAATAAGAACTGACAGAGTGCAACTTTTCTCGTTGCAAGCGTCTTTTAACGGCCTTGTGCAAAGCTCACTGAAGTCAGGGGAAATGTTGCAGCTAACCTCAGTGGGCACTGGGCGAGGTAATCCATCACATCTGTCCTGGTCACTTGCGGATGTGCATCAATAACGTGCAGTAGAATGTGCCTAAACTGTGCGGCACAGTTCAGGAGGTTTTAGCCTCTGTAACATCCTTCTTGTAAGTACTGGAACACAATGCAATCCTTTTAAAAACCATAAAAAAACCCCCAAAGCTCACCAGCACACAACAGAAAAACCATACCCACAACCAAACCAAAACCCCCCAGCAAACAAACATCCAACTTCACCAAACCAAACAAACAAACGAACAAAAAAAAAAAAAAAACCAAAACAAAAAACCCACCAAAACCAAAAAGACCAACTCTGAAACAAAACCCCCAAAATATTGAAGGCAAATCCTGAAGATCTGCTTCTGAGAAACTCATTTCTTATGTGAAAATTGGAGTCCAAAGTCAGGGAATAGAGAGGTTCTATGACATCAAAAGAAAACAGAATTTCCTGCTGTAATACAGCAGACGAGGAGGCTATGGGCCACTGTATTTGGAAAGAACAGGTATATGAGCAAATGGATTACAAGTGCTTTGTAAACTTGCACTCTTTAATGTTCTCAAGCTGAAGCCAGCTCTCTGGGCAATAAAGATACATAACTCCTGTGGCCAAGAGAGGTAAAAAGCAGCTGGCCTGGTGTTTTACTTCTTGTTCAACCTTCACATTTTAAACATGGTGCCTTGTCCTTTAAAAGTTTTTTTCAGCAAGGCTTGTTTGGGAATGAAAGATGCATATAGTGATCAAACAAGATGTGGCCATGCTGTTCTCTCTGTAGCACTCAATGACAAATTGCTGAGAGTGATTTCAGCCTTAAGATGTCTGTACAAATTTTTTTAAAAGATCCTTGGCCACTTATCTTGGCAAATCCAGTCTTAATCAAATTATGGGAAGTATTACTTAACCTAAAGATGTCAAAAAATTATTTGTGTAGTTAAACCAAAATGATGGAAGAATAAGTTATGGCAAATAACCATGTTAAATGAGGGTCAGGTTGCTCTCTTAATCAAATAACTTTGCCAAATATTTACTAAAATAGGACAGACTCTTGTGAAAGTATAAATAGTTTGTTAGTTATTTAAATAAAAGATCCTTGCAGGCCTTATTTGGTATGATTCTTTGATAGTGTTTATGAGGGGAGTTTTAATAGGAGGATTTCCATTGTGATTTTTCACTAGTGAAAAGTTTTTTTTTTTCCTGGCAAAGTAGATTGCCAGGAAACCCTATAAAAATCAGATAGAAAATATACTACTTTGTAAATCATGAGATTGTAAACACTCCATACATTAACTTTAGCACTAAATAAATATTTAATTAGAAAGGGTGTTGCCATTTGTGGGTCTTGATTAGATATTTTGTTGCTATTTTGCAATAGGCAAGTTCTGAATCCCTGATAAGAAAATACTTAGATATGCATGGAGGAGGGAGAATGTTCTGGAAGAGAAAGCTTACAGTCTTTTGCCCAAACATGTTCTTTGTGCATGCTTGTATTTGCAGAACAGGGTATGTTCCGAACAGGTAAGACAGATATTTTTAAAATGTAATATTAGAGAACATACACAAGGTAATGCAACATGAATATTGAGAGTAAATGTGCACATTTTCAGTCTCCCTGATCTTGTGGAGTTGGGAATGCCTGTATTCATATCTTGCTCTGTCCTGTTATGTACAATTCACAATATTCCTTAAAAAGAACCCCACAGAAAGAGTTAGAAGATACAAATTACTCTCTAATCGTATGGAAGTTCTGCATAAGGAAATTTAAGAACTTTGAGAAGTGAAAAGTAAAGTATAATTACATTTTGGACACTTAATATGTGGGAAAGAGCAGGATTCTTTGATTCTGGTGCCATAGGTGTTAATACCACACATCCAGTGTAATTACAGATGGGATGAGAATGGGAAAGTGGTAGTAAACCTAGTTTGAGTGGATAAATCAGAAAGCATCCCTGGTGAAAAGATTAGGCAAAGATTGCTCACCAGGTTAATCTGAATCATCTTCTTGGTTATCCTATGTCTAGTATGTATCAAGTTATTGCAATCACAGCCCAACTTAGCCAAATGGGGGACCCCTGGGATAGCAAATGTCACATGAAAAAGGTTGGGTTGCGTAAGAGAGGGATTAAAGCAAAGATTCAGCAATATTTTCAGCTAGTCTGTGTACAAAAAGCAATTTGCCCTGAAGTATTGAAGGCTGAACTCCCTGACTGCAGATTTGAAAATAGTATTATGTCAATATAAGTTTTGCTGCTGTTTTTAGTATTCTGATTGTGTAATCTGTAGTTTGATGGTGAGTGTTTATGCGGGTCATATCTTTGGCTTTGGTGGAAGTGGCAATAAGTTTTACCAACACTATCAACTTCTGCTTCCTAGTTTTCCTCTTCTTGTCCGGCCTTGCTCAAGGCATCTATTGGAGTTAGGTGGATATTGTACTGAGGACAGTCACAAGTATAGAAGCATTCATTACTTTCTGGATGTGAAAATGTCCTCCTCTGAAGTGATTTCAACTCCACAGTAATAGCTGGAACTATTGGAAATGACTGATTCCAAGAAAAGATTGAGTCTGGTGTTCTCCAGGCAAGGTCAGAAAACCAAGCAGAGTTCCAGCTCCAAGCCACCAGAAGCTAGAACCATGGCATAAAATGGGGGCTACTCACTTTATTTTACAGAGGCTGTATCCTGACCTCCTGTCTGTCTGCACATCATAAGGAGTAATAAGATATAAAATTATTTTCAGTTGAAGATAAATTCCATCCATAGAACCATAAAAATGTGGAATATGCTTCATTCCCTGCCGTCACCCAAGAGGAAAATAAAGCTAGCTAAGAGCTAGACTGCCATCTAACTCTAAGCGTAATACCCTATAATATTGTCTCAAAACTCTGGAAGGATTCCAGCTATGTGATCAGATTATTTGAGTCCAAATGATACCTAAGCAAGTGAGTCAATAAAGAGATTAACCATAGATGAAGCAACTAAAAACATATCATATAACTGACAAAGGACCAGTAGAAAATGGAAACAAAACATAAGGAGTGCAAAACCATAGCAACAGTCAGTGTTGCTGGCTACAATAGGCTTGTGTTAACTAGAAATAGAACTAAGTAATGCAAGGGATCGGAAAATAAAAGATAAAGGCAGTTTCAGTATTTTCTGTTGTAAACCATGCCATTTATGGAGTAATACGGCAGAAAGTGTTACAGTTTAAACAAACAGTGTAAAAAATGGGAATAGATAATTCTGTGAATGTAATGCATTCTACATTTTAAACTATTCAACAAGAGAAAATTTGAAGTGTTAGCAGTTTTTTGCTTAAAAAAGAAAATACTGCTGGTGCAAGCAGATTGTACAGGATCTTTCCTGTGCAAACATCTGCAAAATAATCAGTCATGGTTAAATGGCAGTCTTTAACTGGTGACACTGTTTATATGAAAGGCAGTTTCAGTGCTAAAGCCTGTGAAATAAAATGGCAAAATGAGATGTCTTTTTCAACAAAAGAGAGACAAGCAATAGTACCAAACTTGTAATACTTGAAAAATTAGGGAAAAAACAGCAGACCTGAAAATAGACATCGGAAAAGAAAGTGAACACCAGGATTTTGTAGTTCTGTTCATGTGTTTCAAGGGGTTGGGATTTTGCCAGGACAATGTGTTTAAAATCTTCAGGAGATTTTAAAGCCTGGGCATGCCCTATACCTGTAAGTATTCTCAAGGAGTTGACGGTCAGTGTGTGGAAATCCAGCTGCATGTTCATGCCATGTCTCAGGCTTTCTGCTCCCAGGTTTCCTAATATGCCTGCAGGTGGATTTCTTCCTATTCTATGTGTACTTTTATACATACTAGAAATAGTCCCCTTGTGGGAAAGAAATTTGGGTGTGTCTTATGGGCCATCTATTAACAAATCTTAGAGGTTTCTACTCTTTAGCAGTTTTGGTAGAAAAAGTCAAAAGTGTGTTTGTGGATGAACAAGAGAGAGGTGTACAAACAGTACAATCACTAAAACCTTCTTGCTGCAGGAGATCAGACCAAAACCCGAGGCCTACTAGGTAATATGCAAGGAGAAATGGATCGGTTGTTTAACTGGAGGGTGTGTTGAGTGAAAGAACATGCTGGATGGGGGAATAAACAGCTGGGACTCATTTGATTGTAACACTCAAAGCACCAGACACCAGTGTCAGAATTTCTGCAAAGCCAAGAAATCCTCAAGAGACAATGTTCATCTGCTGACTTGAATGGAATAGTGGGAAGAATAGCATCAGCCAAATTACTTGAACCTAGCTTTGCTCCAGTGAATACTATTTGATGAGGCAAATTCTAGAATATTCACTATAAACAAATTTTTTGTTTGCACAGCATCAATCCCTGTCTTTTCTTAGTGTTCTGCACCTAGTGTTCCTCTGGACACAAATGAAAATATTTGGTAGGGACACAATATGTTTTGAGAAAAGATTCCAGAAATGCACAAAAGGCAGCTAAAACTAGTGTTATGTCTTCGTAATTGAGACAGAGCTCCCATTTTTTATCCTTTTTTTTTTTAATAGATATATATCATTGATACTGGGAAAGTACCAAGATGGGAAAGCCTGAAACAAACAGGAAAAGTTGAGCAACGCTAGTCATGCTAGTGCCCTACAATGGAGGAGATGCTTCTTGCATGTTCACTTTTATATGGAATTCCTTGCTTAATAATATGGGCAAAACTGTTTTGCTATCTTTTCAAAGGCGTGAGGATGGATGGGAAAGTGAGCTGGTTTTAAACCACCTTGGCAGTGTTGTTATTTTATCCCAAAATCAAACTCTTAATCAGCTATTTCTGATCTGAACTTCAGACTTCAGCACCAACACAGCTGCAGCTGTAAAACCAATAAAAGAAAAATTTCCAGAAAAATATGATTTCAAAAGCATTGAACAGGGCAGAAGAGATAATTTCTGTTTTTAAAAATTGCAAACAAGGACACCATAGAACTGTGATTGTATATGTTCTCTATACATGCATAGGGGAAATTTTGCTGTATCCTTTTAATGGCTGTGTGTTATTCATGAATGTGGATTAAATGAGCTTGAAAGTAGAGTTTAATACATTTGCACTTCTAGCAAGGCCTATTAGAAAAAATTCATGTCTCTGCCACACCCTAGCCCCTTCATCCCCCTTTGCTCTCCTTACAGTTTATTATCCCCTAGGCTGTGCTCGTGCAGCTGTGTGATGGTCTGCCTCTCTGAGGGGACACAGTGGGTGCTCCATGGTTTCAGTGGTTCACTTTGCTGCAAGATCAGAAAAGTGGCTGTGCCAGTGTGACAGAATGGGGGGTTGGGAGGGCAGAAGATGTTCTCCTGCAAGAGGGATCCTCTTAAACCAATTGTGTTTCTGAAGGAAAGGTATTTTTGCTGCGTCCTTCAGGCATTGCATCTCAAGAGTTTGAAATGTGTAGATCTAGAAATGTGTCACAATCTAGAAAGTAAACATAGTGAAACCTACAGTTGATCATACCATGCATTTCATTTTTTCAAGTGATCCTACGAGTGATTTGAGGAAACTCACTAAGAACTGTGTGCTGTATTCTGGCCATAAGGGTCTATGGCATTTCTCTGTAGGACATAAGGGATTACCCTTCAATTCCTACCTTATTTAAGCTTTAACTTGAAACTGAACTGTTGTTGGGGTCTACAGACAGCTCAGGCAAATCTATTCTGGAAGAGTTTCAGAGCGAAGAAATTAAGAGATTAGTCACACCAGCTTTGCCTTATGTGTCATACAGGGATTGCAAAGGGGAACTTTGGAATTGTGGAGCTGTGCACAGCTATAGAAGTACATGAATGTAACAGCAGAAGGCACAAGTGAGTCAGTGCTGGAGTCGGTGTTGCCCCACAAAGACAGGATCTGATGGGTGAAAGACTCTGTTGTTGCTTTGTACTTCTGATAGAAAATGTACTCTCAGGCAATACTGTTCTGTGATGGCTGGGTCACTGTGTCCTCTGACATGTCTCTACTCTGAATGTCTTGTTCAAAGAAAGGTTTATATTCAGGAAATCTTTGTTTATGGGTTATCTTTATCATCTAAGAGGAGGTGGCCTGCACATGGGAGGCTGTACCCTGACGCAGTGGCCTGAGCTTGGTGAGGAGAGATGCAGAGTTTGGACAGTGGTCCTGGCTTTTTCCCTCTCTGAAATCCTCTGGTTGTGCACGACACTTTTGGAGAGATGAAGGCTCTGGGATGAACATGCATGTGTTACATTTGTGCCCCAGATGGGTTAAAGCAGCTTAAACAGCCTGAGAGAAATGGGGAAACAGACACAATTCCTCCCATGGTAGCTGCTGCCATGTAGAGGTGGGCAAAATGGGATCCCTGATATGCTGGTATCTTGTTTAATGTACTCTTATTGGTTTTATTATTATTTGGCTTAGATCTATAAATGTCAAGTACTGAACAAATATTAGATTTTTGTGGGTTTTCCCTACACAGAAACACCCACAATTCTCTCTGTAGTATAACATCACTTTCCTTCAAGGCAGCTGTTGTCAGGAACAATGAGTATGGCCAAGTTTTTCCCACTGCCTCCACCCAGTCATGAGGTTGTTGAATAAATGTGATTTAGCCTGTTCTCAGATGGAAGCAGGATACTGACAGAGTTTGGGTTTTTTTCCTCCTATTCATTGGTAGCTCAAAGAAGTAAACAGACTTGTTAAACTTAGAAAATCTAATTGATTCCAGTTTCAGAAGTGCAAAAAAGATCTAGAGAACTAAAAGTCTCCCTCTTTGATTTTTCTCTGTGAGACAATAGATATAAATCTTTTAATTTAGAATTTAAATTTTTGAATGCTGATGATTATAAAAATCAATCCTACTCAGGCAAATTAAACTCTTTCCTATAAGGACCTTTAGATAAATCAGGATTTTTTTTCCTCCAGAAATGAAAACTTCCTACTGAGACACTGGCCAACACTTCTCACTTCCAGGTTTTGGGCTAGGGATTTGAGCTACCCCTAATCTTATCAAATATCTATTCTACACAATGTATCCTCAAAGGAAATGAAGGAAATGTAACTGAAGTTATCTATTACAAACATAAATTGATTACAGGATAAATTTTCAATGCTAAAGAAAATCAGCTCTGAGGTTTTGCAGCTATTCACTGGGAATCTTAGCATGATACAAACAGATTTGGGTTAAAAGCCAGACATATAACAGCTGTGTTGTTGGAAATTTAGGACTCTTGTTCTAAATATTTTAAGCCAAAAGAAAAGTTTTTAAAAATCTGCTGTGCTTCAAAATTGTCTCATGTGTGCAATTTCATTATCTTTAGAGGAACAAGGACTATTTAACT
Source organism: Drymodes brunneopygia (assembly GCA_013400955.1). Taxonomy (NCBI): domain Eukaryota; kingdom Metazoa; phylum Chordata; class Aves; order Passeriformes; family Petroicidae; genus Drymodes; species Drymodes brunneopygia. The sequence continues at coordinate 286,337 of VZTZ01033627.1, forward strand.
GTTTCTGGTGACATATTTATATTCCTAATTCAGGAAGAAAAAATTAAGAAACCCTTGTATTCTAGATGTTATCATTGAAGTTACTATTGTCACTTTCAAAAGTAACTCTTGTTAAAATACAAGAGCTCACTATATCTCAAAAAAACAGAGAGGATTTAATTTCTAACTTTAGCAAAACCAACAAATCTAGATAATTCTTAGGATTTTCTAAATTAGTAAAGCACGTGGGGAGTGGTGGGTGGAGGAGCTTGTATTTCCCTTCCCCCAGCTAAGCACAGGAGGAGCTCTGTCAGCTGGAGTCCAGGGTGGTGACTCCTGAGCCAGGTCACAGGGAAGCAGCAGAGAAGCAGATGTGAGCTCCAAGGGTCAGTGTGTTGTGTTTTCTTACAGCAAATGGGTCACTCCTGTGAGAAGCAAGGGAATGTAAGAATGTTAATTGTTCATCATGGACTCTGTGCTGATGAACTATGTTCATCACAGACTCATCAGTGCTGAAAAGAGATGACATTTTCCAGTAACCTGCTGGGTGGCACAGATTGGTGAAACGCTCAGACTGGGAAGAAATGATCGTACCTTGATCCTGCTTCAGTTGTGAAGTGCTGCTCTGTGTTCCAGCTCGAGGAGAGTCATCTCTGCTTGGAGGGGCAGAAATGAGGAGGGTCACTAATGCATGCCTACTACATAACACTTTGTGACAAGTGACACTGGTGGTAACTGGAGCACTTGCTTGGGTATGAAATGAGATGAAATTTAAAGAGAAGCAGTGTTTGGAAGGTCTGGTCTTCCAGAAATAGCAGGTGTGGGAATTCTGCCACCAATACCATAGGAACCCCCTTTGCAGGGATTTCTGTATGTGTTGGATGTTTCTATTCTGCCTCCAGTGCTAGCTAAACTTAAAAGAAGTTGCAACTGTGTAAAATTTATTCAAAAGCATCCAACTCTCCATCTCCCCCTTCCAGAGTTCCAAAGGGTGGAGATAACGCTTCCTTAAGTAAGCAGTGTGAAACTTATTATCACTGTTACACTCAAGCTTTCATGCAAAAAGTGAGCCACGTATCTTGGAGTGGAGGAGTGGACATGTGTTTCTGCATTTCCTCTGAGAAATGTGGCTGTTCGTGATCGAGTGCAGCAATTCAGCCCAATTCTTTCAGGGGCAGGGGATTTGCAAATATTTTTGGAATTTAGCATGTGGGATCCTCTATGGAGTCTCTCATTGCTTAATGCACTCCATTTCCGCAGTGCTCTGGAGTATTCAGAGGGCAGGTATCTTGCCAGGGTCAGTGGGCCTGTCCTAACCCGGGACTCTAGGGCTGGGCAGCCTGTCCTGAAGCAACATCTCCAGATGTCTGGAAACATTTGGGGTCCTCAGTGCCAGAGCTTGAGAACAAGGCAGCCCTTTGTAGATCCCAAAAGTAAACCAAACTCCCCTTTCATTGCTCATAGCAGACACCTGATTAGAAATCAAGCAGCTTGGAAATACTTGAGCATAGAGAAGCTAGGGATGGGAGTTAGAAGAGAAGGACCAGGGCAGGCTGACTTTTCTGAGTCATGTTCAGTTGGAATCCTGCTCTTGTATGTTCTGCTGCAGCCCTGTGACACACAGACAGCAGTGACCACTTATAGGTGCAGTGTGGAGTCCTGACCTACTTTAAAAAACTTGATTTCAGCTGAGCCCCACTCTGCTGGCTCGGCAGGAAAACTTCAACGCCTGCCTTATTTTCCTTTCCCAGACTAACTCTTTAGTGGAATAATTACTGTGCAAACTCCGAAGCCCAGCAAGCTGCTCTGCATTCCAGTTTCGCAGGAAGTAAATTCCGAGCTTGCCAAGTCTTCTCACTCCTCTGCGGCTGCTCAGCATCCCAGATTCCTAAGTCTGTTAGCAGGGGGTTACGTAACAGGCACACGCCGGGTCTGTGGCTTTTTATATAGAAAACCAGAAATGAATGAGTGTGATGTGGCAGGAAGCAGCTTGTATGAGAGGCCCAAATGGAGATTGAGAGATTACAATAATATGTTTTCAATACTAAGTTAAAGCAATGAAATACTCACTCGAGCAGCAACTTTGAAGTCCTTGAGGCTGGTTTAAAAAGGTATAAATGAAGTAAACCTCAAAAATTGCATGGTCAATTTATTTGACAGCATGAGCTTAAATTACCCTAACAGCTGGTTTAAAAACTTCTCTTAAGAGAGAGACAGAAGTATTAAGACAGCTGTCTTTCTTTTGGGAAACACGATGATAAAGGCAATAGGATTACAATAATAACAGCCTCCTGCAAGGAAATGAGCAGTTAAGGTTTGAACCACTATGTTGGGACCCCAAGTGCAGCCGCTGGCTGTGAGGCTGTGCTTCAGCTCAAGCTTTGCCAGCGTGTTTGTCTCCAGCCCTGGCCCTACCTCCTGGATGCATTTTGAGTCTTCATCGTGGTCTTGCTTCCAGCTCCACCTCTTTTTGCTACTGACTGGATCCTCTGCATAGACCCTGGACCTAATTTATGTCCCTTCTGCCATTTCAGGGACTGCTGATGTGCCAATACCCAGCCCCACCTGTCCTGGTCACACGTGGCAAGGTTGTGGTTTGTGTGTGAGGGGCTGTCTGCGCTGGGCCACCTGGGCCTCTGGCTCACAGCCTCTCATGGAGCAGCCCTGCTCATGATGCTCTTTACTGGCTTTCAGTGGCACCTGCTTGCTGCTGGATCACAGCCAATGCTCATGCCAGGGGCATCAGACAGTGTCCCAGGGTGGGACACGCCAACCACAGCAGTGGGGCTGAACTCCCCTGCACATCACCAAACTGCTACAGAAGCTGATTGAAGTTAGCTCCATCCTGTGCCATTTATGCTTCTCAAGGGGTAACAAAACTTCTCAAGGTGTCTGTCATGCACTCGGACTAAGCTGATTGACAGCCTGTTTCCTGACCTCTCTTTTCAGATCATATCTTTTTCCTGTGTACTGAGGGCACTGATTGCTTCTTGGGATGAGCTCAGGCTTTTGTTTAACAAATTTCCTTTTATTGTGGGGACCAGAGCAGGGGCAACAGTTTCTTCAGTGTTCTTCCTACAGTGTGTTACCAGGCTTTGGGGTTCTTGGTACAAGTCTGAACCTTGCTGATGTTTGTTGAGAATTATTTTATGTGGTGATATTTGGAGACCTTCAGAGTTCAATAGTTACAATGCAGATATGTTAGCCTTGCATAAATAGAACTCTTAAGCAAAATATTCTCTCAGTTTCCATCAAGAAGAAGAGAGGTGATACAAGAAGGAAACTTTTGGTTTTGCTCTACAGCAGGTGTCAAAGTTGGAGGATCCTTGATCTGTGATGGGTAGGGTTGGGACAATTTTGATCTACTCTGCAAAAAAGCCTGGCAAGCAAGCAGAACAGGCAGGGATCCTGCTTTCAGCCCTGCTGCAGTGGAGAGTGGCATGAGTGCTGAGGAGCAGGCTGTGCTGTACTAGAACCTGGTGTTGTGTGAATGTTCCCTTCCCTCCTTCCCTTGGCATGTCTGGACCAAAATGTCTCTGCCCCAGGAGGCAAAACCTTCCCTGGCAGAGCCTACCTGAGCCTTGGAAACTCCGTATTTACCTGCCAAGGTTGTCCTCATGGATCACAGACAGGCCAAATCAAGCCCTGCAGCTCCAGCAACACAGCAGTGGCTGAGCTTCACCTGTTTGGAAACAATTGGAAATGGAAATTCTATGTAAAAGCAAACCTATGTTTTGAAAGGAATATATAGTAAAATCTTGCTAAAGATCAGCAAATATTTTCAGGCGATTTTTGGTCCTTTCTAAATAGTAACTAGAATTAAGAGGGAGGAGGGGAAATATTGTGCCTGTCCTGTAGAATTAGAATCAAAACAGAGAAAAGATGGAGAGGGATTGGTAATAATTAATTTACCAGGATGCTACAGATCTCATTCAATGTACTCCAGTAAAAAGTAAATGAAAATCCAGATTATGTCTGACCACACGAAGAAATAAACAGTTCCTGTGTATTTCAAAGAAGAATGAATTTCACATTGCTGTGGTTCCCAGTGGTTCCTCAGTTTACTCAGAGATGGTCATTGTCAGTACATTCTTTAAACATGAACTAAACCCGTTTTTGTTTTGAAATTACGTACTTCTATCATCATCAACACCCCAAGCAAGACACTTGCTTTTCTCATATTACAGTTTTATAATGACAAAACCAGACTAAAATACATATATATATATCTATATGTATAATTTAGAAGGTCATGAGGTACTGCCAGTATCTTTTGGGGGTAAATTCTCTGGTTCCTCTGAAAGGATTGTTAACCTGATACTGCAGAATTCTGGTGCCTCAAGCAGTGCCCCATCTGAGCAATCACTTTAAAAGTATGGCTCTCTAGGGATGAGAAGAAGAACTAGCTTACCTCTAGTGTTGTTTATTATTATGAAAGCTAATGGAAAAGTCAGATTTGGAAAAGATATTATACAGGTTCTCTGCTACTAGAAATCCAGCAATTGTATAAAGAATTTTATTCTTTTCTACTACAGGTATCCTATTTCTTTCCTTGTGCTTCACTGTGTCCTCTCTTTTGTACAGAGGCAATGGAATTTGTTTGAAAATCCAAGCAGGGCCTTGGTCCTTTGTACTGGCCTGACTGAGCAGGTACAGCCAACATTTACGTAGGCTATTGATCATTTTTAGATCTGGTTTTAGAATCATGTGTACAGCATTTAATAGAAGGAATTTCATAAAAATATAAAATTTATGTTTTATACTTTAATATTTATTTTTTGGTTTTTTTATAATTTTTTATAATTTTTATAATTATTTTTTAAAAACTATACATGAAAATGTTTTAGAAATTAAAGTGCTCTGTATTGCATTAGTTCATATTCCTACAGTTCAGATTATTTGCACTTGCTTTCATCCCCATGATGGAGGATCTTTTTCTGTGCAGCTGAAGTTTTTGGGGAACTAGTATGTTTCAGCAAACTTAACCAGGCAGAAAAGGAAGAATGTGCACTTTATCACTGCAAATTTCACCTGTGAAGGGAGAAAACACATTTAACCTTTAAGAGAAAGGCTTAGGCTGTCTTCCATAGATTCCTCTTTAATGGATCATTTAACTTGCTTCTTCATTATATGCTTCAGAAACTAGAAAGGACTAGAAAATACCTTTTTTTAAAAAATTGGGACAAGACTTGGGCATCTTGTGACCCTCTTATCTCTTCCTCCCAAATGATGTGTGCATCTGCAGCAATTTTTTAAAAAAGACAACTATAAGAAAGAGGTATTTTCAGTGTAACTTGATTAGTGAGTCAGTTGCTGTGTGTCTGCAGCACCAGAGAAGGATCTGTGTGCCAGTTGGTAATCTTTTGCAGGAGTACACTCGTGTATTCACAGACTGCTATTGTACCTCTGGCGTGGACTTTTAACGAGCACATCTTGCAATCTGTTTCACAACAACCCTTGTCTCCTATATGCATTGCTTGCCAATTGTAATTAATGGACTGAGTTTTACAGCAATGCGTGAGCATGCTCTCTGTATATGTCCTAATTCTGGCAAAAGTTGCATTACCCAGGCCTCACCACGGACCGTATTTTTGCATGAAATCCTAGCATGTGTGAGTGCCTTCAGCAGGCTATCGAAATGGCTGCTGGAAACTTATCTTTAAAGCTTAATTGCAAGTCAGACTATTCTGAAATTTGGCATGCAGCATTTGGAGTGGGTGCAGTTCTTTTCGTTAAATCTGGGTCTGTCTCTTGCTCTCTTTTTATAGTCCAGGCTCCCTAGGGTAGAGGGAAGTACCTAATTGCAAATCTGTCTTGCCAAGTGCTTGGCAGCTAGAGCTTCCCCCACAGTGCAGTCTATCTCTAAAGCAGATAACGTCCATTTGGAAGAACCTGACATTTCAGGCTAGAAAAGGGCAAAGAGTTTTGAAGAATAGTTTAGAGATTAAACTCAAGTAACAAATATATTTATATACATTGTGGATATGACCATTTTAAACATGTCTTTGGTTGAAAAGAATGTCTTGTAACAAAATCTGTATTTTTCCCTTTCTCTTGCATTTTTTCTCTTTGGCTGCTATTGTTTTATTGTGGCATTTTAGGATATTTGGGTGGATGATAATGTTATGAAAATGTTTTGTGCCTGTGTATCACACAAATACATCTATACAAAATTTTCAAGAAATTTATGTGCTTTATTTGAATCTACTAGATAGCTAGAGTTTGAGAAGTACTTTTATGGCTTTGTGTATGTTACAGAAATCTGGCATCTGGGTCAGTGCTTGCAGAGCGTGCATACCAAGGAGCACATATCAGCAGAGCAGAGGTACAGCAGAATTAAGGGCCTGGGGTTGCTGTGAGTCAGCCCTGTAAACCAGCAATCCTGCAGAGTCAGCACAGGCCCCACCAGCAGAAACCTAAACATCTGGTTAACTTTAGGCTTGTGCTTAAGCTTCTTTGACATGAGCTGCTAAGGGAAGGGGGGGGTGATTTGCTTTTAATCTCTATTCCAAGAGCTTTACTTCACGAGGTTGCGCTTAGGAAGCACTATTCCAGCAGGATGGAATTTGTTCCCTAGTTTCAGCCTGCCTTCACATGGTGGGGCAAGGAGAAGGCATACAAGTCCTCAGGTTTCTCCTTTCCTTTTCTCTCTCTCCAAATGTGAGCTTTGCAGAGGGGAAAGCCAGCCTAAACGAGAGCTGTAGCTGTTGTTCATGTAGATATCCCAGCTGGAGCATCAAGGGGTGCAGGAGTGCTGGGTGCACACCTGTCCAGTATACAAATAGCCTGCTAAATGTCTAGTGCTGAGATTTCCCTTTCAGCTGGGGTGGTGTGTTCAGTGATACCTCAGTGCGTGGGCTGGCCAGTATTTGTGCAATTGTCTGAGGGACTCTGGCTGTGAACATTTGTAGTGGGCTTGTTCCTTTACTCCCTCAAGCTATGAAAACAAATTGCTCTTCCTTTTGGATTGAATTCCATTCCCATTTCATTTTGTTGCTGCTCTCCCTCTGTTTCTCTCTCATGTATTTTCCTCTGCTCTTTTTGCCTCTCCAGAGTTTTTGTATTCATACTAATTATTAGCTGCAGTAGTTTGTGTACATATATTCTATAAATTACTTTATTATAAAGTTCTGAATTAAAGTCTCAGTTGTCCTAGTTCTAATGGTAACATGGTCAAAGAGAACCTTACAAGAACAAGCTGAAAATGCTTGAGGGAAATTACATTCTTGCCATGACACTGATGTTCTATCTGAAAAGCTACCGGAAAAATAGCACTAGTCTGTCAAAGCCTTTTAGTTGCGCTCTGTTCCCCCAGACAGTGGAAAATGTTGCTTTGATCCACCCAAATAAAGGAACTCAGCTTGGAGGCCTCTTTGGTCACCAGTGAGTTCAGTAAAGTTCTTAAAGATCCCTGCTGTGCTTAGATCTGATATACTTAATTGCACATTATAAACTTGACAAACTCATTTTTGGGAAGAAGAATGTAGAAGTCAAAGAAAGAGAGTGGGAGGGAAACACCTTTTACTTCTAGAAGGACTTAATTCTGAACTGAGGGAAATAAGGCTTGACAACAAATGCTGTTTCTATTAACAGACCAACAGGATAATCTCCCTCCGTCCAAGTGGGAGGATGTTAATGACTTGTTACAGTTTGTTTGATGGGAATTGGAATTTATTGTGGTATCTGGAGTATCTATCTTTCAGTTCTTTGTCTGTTTTGATAAGGAAAAAATCCTGTGCTGCTGTGTCCAACTTCATTCCTCCTGATAAATAAGCTGCATATCTTTATAAACCATTAATTACCCTCTGTTTGTCAGTTTTATAAACTGGAGAAGATTAGTGGGAAGAGAAAGGGAGGGTTGCAGCTCGTGTTGTGTGCAGGCCCCATGGCATCAAGGAGGCAGCTGAGTGCTCCTGCTGAGCAGGGAGCAGGGCAGGTGGGCATGGGACACCCCACCAGGGCCCTTCCCTGCTGCTGCCTCCAGCCCTGCAGCTCCTGCCCAAAGCCTGTGTGGCCCAGGCGTGAGGGAACCCCCGTGCATAGCCCTGCCCTGCTCTCCAGGGCTGGGGAGCTGATTGTTTGCACCAGTGTTTGCTGTTGAGGGATGATGTCTTCTGCTGGGCTGAGAGGTGCTCTGGGAGAGCTGCCCTCCTTGTAACACCACCTTGAGAGCCTGCTGTGGGCAGAGCTCCTCCTGCATCCACAGCTCCCTTGCTCAGACATGTGTGATACTTTTTTAACTGTGCCAGCTGCAGTGCTTTTGGGACTATCGGTTTCCCCTGCCACAAGACTGAAACTGGCAGAGGCAGGTGTATTTCTTGTGCTTCCTGAATTTTACTTTTGATCTCGTATTGAATGTAGTCCTAGTTTTTACAGAAGCCTGTCTGATAACTTCTAGTAAATTCACAAGGAGCCTTTTGCAGTGGAAGATAGGAGCTAGACCTGCTGGGATTAATCCAGACTACATGCACTTGGATGAATCGCAGCAATGTATTTCCCCCCTGGATATTTTGAAACTTCTTTGAACATTTCAAATTAGCATTTCATTCAGTCTGATTCTAGTGATAGGGGATGAGTAACGTTAATGTTTGAAAATTCTGTAGTAAATCTAATTTTCAGGTTTGCATGCCAAATCTTAGCATGTACTGTGGCACTTGAAGCTGACATATAGATCGTGTAGTTACAATTTAAATGTGTGGCTTGTCTCAGCATTTCATGCCCCAATGTACAAATGTTACAGGGTCAAAGCCAGTGTGTTGTAAGCAGGATGATATGGCTCTTTTGAATAATTAGTACCTCTTTCATAGAACAAAACAATGCCATCTCACAAATTGTGATTATGGTCTGTCACCACATGAGAAACAATTAGGCTGGTAATTTTAATTTTTTGGCTCAAATTTTACTGGGAGGCCATGAGCAGAGTGATGCATGTCCAGATTATGCTCTGATCTCCAGGGACCAGTGTGTATTCCTACAGGCAGTGTGGTGACAGGAGCTCAGTAGCTCAGCAGCCATCAGCTGAAGAGACTCAGTAATGTCCCACCATATTCATTAGGTTCCAAAATGCCTAGAAACAGTCGGCCTTGATTAATCAGTTTTATGTTTTCTATGAAAGTTGTAGGTAATGAATCTCCATGGAAATGTTTCCAGGAAAAGCCCAATATTAAGTCTCAATTTTAAGCTCTGAAATAAGGCCAGGGAATGCTGGTCCAGTATATTTGTATCCTTGTCTAAAGTAATTTACCACGGACTTTGCAGTCCTCACTTTGCTGTCATTATAAAGGACATGTAAGTCATAATGCAGCAAATTAACAAAAGCATTGATTTTTAGCAAACAGAAAGCTGAGCAATCAGGAGGTAATTAACACAGACCTTTCTCCCCTCCCAGCATGGGCTGCCTGTACGTGAATATTTCAGAATACTGTGAGTTTTACAAAGACAGCTGGGGTAAATACCTATAAATTCAAACTGCACACTGTTTTTTCATTAAGCAACTGCAATGAACGTGACTCAAGTTACAGAGTTACAGAACTGGTTGCAAGCAGATCTGCAATGGAAAACATATGCCGGATTGTGAAGGATCCCAGCAGGCAATAACTGCTTGGCTGTAAGCTGTGTGCAGGACAATTCTGTGTCCTGGTGAATTGTCCATAGTAAACTACCACAGTTTAATCCATTAAAAGCGCTGAAAGAACAAGAAGATCCTTGGTGTGTCTGAGTTCAAGAAGCATTTGGACAAGGCTCTCAGGCACATGGTGTGACTCTTGGGAGGGTCAGGAGCTGGAGTTGATGATCCTGATAGGTCCCTTGCATCTCAGGCTATTCTATGATTCTGTGTGTCTTCTCTGCTGCAGTAAGTGAGCTGTTGTAATCCCCTCACCTCTGGGATGTGGAGGGAGCCCCACAAGTGGCTAAGGCAGCCCACAGGAGTGGGCTGGCCAGCAGAAGGTGGAGTATCTTGAAGTTTTGAAAGCGAGTTTGAAAAAAATTTATAGCTGAATATCAATCTGGTGAAGGAAGAAGATGTAGAGTTGTTTATAGAACAAGAAAAAGCGCTGGCTGTAGTATTTTGTGTCTTCTGAGATCAACGCTACTGCCTCCCCTCATGCTTTCCTCCTGACAGATTTATACTCACACAGTAGAAATTTCAGCGGTTCTCTTTGAAATTGGCATTCCCAGATCTGATAAGGCAAGACTACAGACAAGAAAACTGCAATGCTACAGAGAACTCTAGAATTTCTTACCTACCAAGTTCAGGTGGGGGGGTTTTGATAAGGAAACAGAGCTCTTTGAAACAAGAAAACAGACAGTAGAACAGGAGCAGGACTCCAGAGGACTCCCAGGACACTTGGAAGTAATTGGTACTTTTCACATAACACACAGAAACACTTAGAGCAGCAAAACAATCATTAAAGACAAATGCCTTCTAGCAACACAGAGTGCATCTGATCCTCAGCTAGGATTTTTGGGGGGAGGTGATGAGAAAAAACAGGAATGGGAAGTACAAGAAAGGTTTTATCAATGAGATGCCTGCTGCTACACATGACCTGTGGTATTTTAACCTTCCCTCATAAGATCCTATTTTTCTTTTAAAATGTCAGTTGTTAGGCTACATCCCTATCTCATCACATCAAGAAGTAAAATAACTATGCATTATTTGTTACAATTAGTTTGTTTATGCCATATAAAAAAATGGATCACATGAATACCTTAGGCAAAACATCTTTTAGCACTAGAATTTTTGAAACAAAAGTTTAATTAGGTCTTAGATTAAAATCTGACTCTTCTGAAAACTGTGGAAGAACTTTATGCAAGAAACCAAATAACATGTAACAAAACCACTCTCTTCCCTGCCGTATCCCCACAGGAAGATGTGAGTCTTTCCATAAATGGAATAAACAATACTCTGGGGACAGTCAGGAATGCATATAGTGGTTAGTTTTTAACATGATACAATAAACCATTGTATAGGGATAACATTCTAGGAGTCAGTGGAGATGAAAGTAGAAAGGGTTAAGTCATGGAGAGGCAGAATTAAGCATACAAGAGGCATATTTAAAAACTCTTGGTTATCTAGGTTATGCTGATGCAAAATATCCAATTTACTGGACCCTCAGCTCAGCAGTACCAGAAGTTTTTGTTACCAGGGTAACAAAACTCTATATGCTGGCCTCTGTAAGCGTATGATCAAAGGGACTATCCAATTTCCACCCACTGTGTGCAGGCTGCCAATTTAAATATTTACTACCCCTTGAACTGGCCAGGCAGGAACGCAGCAGCAGAGAGGGGTATGAACCACACATATACTGCCACTGACCTGGGACCTCTTCTGCTTTCTGGATAAGCTACAAGAGAACTCTGAGGTGAACATGCTGTGGCTACATTAGTAGAATAATTTACTATGTGCTCTAAAAAAACAAACATCAAAAACACCCAACCCAACCAAAAAAATATTTACAATTGTGCTGCAGTAAGAACATTGCTTCAGTAATGTCGCAAGAGAACTGTCCTTGCTATAAGCCTACCACTTGAGCTGCATAGTTTCATTATAGTTTAGGAATTCATAAAGCCATAAAGCACAAGTTTTCTTTAAAATGCTGCTGTTATTAAGTGATTTGAATGGTTAGTCATTTTCTCTATATAGCCAAGCTCTCTTTAAAATGTGGCATAAAATTGAACAAATGAGGAAAAACTCAGTATTGTTTTTGTTTTTTTTTTCACTTCTGTTGCCTTGTGTGGCCTGCCTTCGAGGCAGAAAAAGTTCAGGTGTCCCCTGCTAAATGCAAACACGTTGTTTTATTTATATCACCTCATTCAGAACATACCTCCTCATCATCAACAAATATATGAAGGAAGCTCTAAAGATTTTTTTCTTTCTTTTTATTTTGCTTACTAGTAGAATGTAATTGCCAGAAAGGTGCTAGGAAAATAAATATATATTTGTTACCCTTTTCAACCAGGATGAACATAATAAACATGTCAGTTTCCTCGCCTAGTCTGACTTCGTACTGAGAATAAGCTAGTCTTCCCTATGCTAAATACACAGATGTATTTAGATTTGCTCCCAGCATTCTGTTCTCAGAATTCTAGGTATCAGTTTCTATTCATCTCTTCAAGTCCATGTAGCTTTTTGCTACCGTTTTTGGTTTCTGCCCAGTTTGTTACTAACCTTGTCATAGATGGTGTCCAGAACCTAACACTAACCCAGCTGTGGCCTCACAACCACTGAGCGTTTGTTGAAGCAATGTAACTTCTGTGCAGAATTTTTTCTAATTGCAGCTCTCATGGTATAAGATTCATGTTCAGTTTATAAATATCTCAAATCACGTATTTAAATTTTAAAGGAATCGTAGTACTTGGCTCTTACCTATGGTTTTTAGACATTCTTAGAAATACAGCAGGGAGAAGCAAAAAATCCAGAGGCAACCACTGCTCAGCCCTAGTGTTTTCTTGCTCTTTTCCTTCATCTTTTTCTTTTTCCCAGCGAGAGCCCATTGCATTTAACACTTTACTTCTGTTTTTCTTCTTTTGTAGAGTGCTACAAAAAGTACTTCCTCAGCATATGCTAGTTCAAACACACTTTTCTTTTTACTTTATCATTCCCCTTTAAAAAAGAATTCTCCACATTTTAAACAACTATCTGGAAGAAGGAATACCAATGTACACGGACTTAGAACTGTTCCTTACAAAATTTATTTACCCTTAATATTGTGGCAAAAATACTTTTTAGCAATGCTTTTCCCTTTTTGGCTACTAAATGAACGTAGTGGCTAATTGTTGTAGGGCTGATGGAAGGAGCTGCTGAGGGCTGTTAGCAGGGAAGCCTAAGAGCTGAAGTCGCTTAGAAAGCTCTCAATAGGTAGCTGACGTATTTTTGCTTGTTGTCAGCTGGTGCTCTCATAAGACCATGGACAGCATGAGTGAATTTAGGAGGAAATGATACATCTGCAGACACTGGCAGACAGCACTGCTTGCCAAATTTGGCCACAGTTCCTTTAGATAATTTCTCAGTGACATGCTGTGTTGAAATTATACAAACAGCAAAAATTACTAAAACCTGGGCCCCAGGGTGTTGTGGGTTTCACAATTTTCTGCAATCAATATTCTGTCATCTGCAAATATTTTTCCCTAATAGCTGATGCTAGAAACAGAGCAACATTGCCATTATTTTCTATGTATTCAGGATTTTGAAAATACTGAAATCTGGTCTCTTCAGCCCCAGTCCTGGTCAAGATCTTTGCACTATCATAACCATCAGCTCATATGAGAAGGCTTTTACAAGAGTTATCAAAGCAGCAATCTTCTCTCAGAATGGCCCGGAACTTCTTACAGCAACTCCATCAGCATTTCAAGAAATGTACATGGAAAAACACTGTATTATGTTTGTCTCCAGAATTAACAAGGGGTATAGAGAAATTTCTGATGAACAGGACATAGCTTACTTTGAATATTGAAGGTATGGGATTTTCCTCCTTAGGACCACACCATAACTAGCTAACTGTGGTAAGAGTTCCTTGATAATTAAGATACTTCTACTATAACAGCCATAAACACTAGAGCTATCTGAAAAGTATCATCTACCACTGAGGAATTTATGCAGGAAAACAATGTTAAAAACCTGTTCAGGAAACCCTGAACAGAAACATCCCACAGGAAAACATTACCTGACTTTTATAGAAGCATCTCTAGACAAGCTTCTGAAGTTATAAAACCAAATCATTTATTGAACAGATATTTCTTAAGAAATCAGTTTCCATAACAGAAATCAAACCTATGCCTGGCACCCGAGACATCCTGAAGGCAGCAGCTGTGGAATATTGACAGTTACCCATGGCACTGAGGAAACACAGGCTACACAAAACGAGTAACTGCATTTATTACTATTGCCTAAGTAGGAAAGGCCAGACAGGAACAAAAATGTACTTTTAAAACTTATGCTTTTCTTTTGATGATATAATCTCTAGCACCTGGCCTTTCCTCTAGCAACACTCCCAAAGTAAAACTGTTCTCTGAAAATAGTCTGAACAAAATTAATACACTTTGTTCCATTTTTAGTCCCCCATGTACAAAACAGGAACAAAGCAGAGATATGGAAGTACAGAAAAAACCCTCTCAAACACTTCCTTATTTCAGTCTTACCTTAAGGCAAACTTGTAGATTTTAAGGGAATATCTCGAGAATTAAGCATAGAGGTTATGAAACTCTTTTTTCTTTGTTTTTGATCAAAGTTGACTTTCTTAGAGAACAGGTATGCACAGCAATCACCTCTCAGAAGTGTCTTAGGATAAGACCATGTTAGTGATGTTTATGTAACTTGTGCATCTGCAAATATTTCTTAAACTCACATTTGCAGTCTAACTGTACAAGACAAAATTTCAGTAGTTCAGAGCACAGTGTGATGTTATTTCAATGAGTGTAAATGTTGAGGACAACAAGGTAAAACTGCCTCAGTATTTCATTCCCACATAAAACATATGAAAGGAATAACAGAGTAAGTTATCTTCTCAGAGTCTTATGTCTTTAAAAAAAGGATGCAGCAAAGCCTCTTTTGCAGTTATTCTTGTTGCAGGGTTTAAGTCTAGTAACTTATCAAGTAGGTCATATGCTTCATCAGGAACATCATCCCATCCTTTCATGTCAGTTGCCTTCATTTCCAAAGCACCATCACCTTCCTGAAAACTCTGTAAATGTTGAGTTTGTTTTCCAAGTGTCTCAGAAGTACAGGGTTTGTCTGCTGCAACTGGCAAAGCTGTGTTGTTTCCAGATCTGCTGTGCCCTTCCCCCTGAGATCTCTTACAGCTGCTATTTGTTCCTCTCAGCTTTTCACAGAGGGTTCGTAGGTTTTGAGTTGGGACAACTTGGGTACACACAACTGATTTTCCTGGGGAAAAAAGTTGTACAGGGAGCCACATTTTATTATACTTTCTATGCAACAGTAACTTTTGTTTCAGAGAAACTTCATGTCTCAAAGTATAACCAACATGAAAGAAAAATATCCCAAATCTATCAAAGAACCAAATCCACCCCCCCAGCCTCCAGAGCAGCCCTGCTGTTACAGCAGCAGCCCCTGAAAGTCAGAAGGGTCATCATCTCAGTTCTGCTCAGAACAAAGAGCTTTGGGCTATGTGAAACTACGTAGTGATAGGTTGTCAGCCACCCTGTACACCAACTTTTTGCATTTCACTGTCAATTTAACAGAACTGAAGACAATTAAATACCCTGATTTTTACACCTGTCTGGAGAATAAAAATTGGTGCTGGCAGTTACATGTCCAGGTAGCAAGTGCTGCAGCATTTGACCTGCAAGCAATTAGGGGAATGGTTATTTGGGTATTTTGTGATGACTGTGTCTTTTTTAAACAGACCAGCTGTTGGGTTTTGGGTTTTTAGCTTATTTGTTTGTTTGTTTTACTAGGCCTTTTGGGGGAAGGGGCAGTGGGAAAAGCAAGGTTTACTTCATCTAAATATTAAGTCATATTGACTTAAGCCTTCAGGCCAAATTTTGTAGGAATAGAAACACTGTCTCAAGAATTCTAACCAAGTGCCAGTAGAAAACATTTAGTTGGCATACCTCACCTCAAGTAGCCCTGACTTACTGAAAGGCAGTAGACACGTTGGGAAAGCTATGACATAAAGTACCCCATACACACATTGTAAAAGACAGAAAAACACAAAACGGTCTTAAAAGTCTGTCAATATAGAATAACGCTTATAGTTTTTACATGCAAAAAGTGTGATTTACTTCCAAAATTACTCTCAAACCTAAAAATATATTTGTATACACACAAAAAAAATTATTGATTGTAAATCACAGTATTAAGTAACATTTTCCTCTTTCCCCCATAATTAAGGTTTGCATACCAAAAGTTCTAGCAGCCTGAATGGTTTCTCTGGATCCACGAACTGTCATGATTTGTGCCAAAGCAGTTAAATCATCACTTGCTTTGAAAAACGGATATCGTCCACTGAGTAGAGAAAGGAATATGATGCCTGCAGACCACATGTCTATTGCTGCAAAGGAAAGCAAACTTACATTAATAACTAAACTCATGATTTCATCACAAACAATATCAACTTTCTTTAAAAAGAAATTATGATCTGAAAAGTTTCAATCAGCAGAAGTTATGTTCTGAAGTACTTCTTGACTTTGGTCACATAGATAATACTTCAGACAAGAGTGGAAATTACTGTAATTAGATTGAAGAATAATTTCCTACTTTGATGCAGAGAGAGTGTTTGTCATATGAGTAATTCCATTAACTTGCTAAACTTAAAATGGACCAAAACAATGTTCGAAGCTGTTTTACCCAGGGAGATTAGAGAGGACAAATGAAATGGCTAGTTTTGATACATATTTAACTTTACTTCTTATGAAGAAAACCTTATATAAGGGTCATAAATAAAAAACAATTCAAAAATGTTTGTGAAACTGTTTTTTGGGGACTGTGGCTGCCACAGATAGGCAATACTAAGAAATTTCTTATGAACTTTGTTCCTCTCTAACACTAACTCATTTGACAAGATAGGCAGTTTAAAAACTGTAATAGTTCAAAGTTATTCATCACTTTCATTGTGTTATGAAGAGTACAGAGAGTACTCTGGGGATGGAGGCCAAAGCCTGATGGAAACTTCAGTACTGGAAGTTATGAGGCTACCTGTCTGCCATAATTTTTTTGGCTCACTAAGGTGCACATGTTGAGAGATGGCAAGGAAAGTGAAGGAGAGAGTTTGAAGGATCTCAAACTCTGAAGAGAAAAATTAAGAGTTGGGAAATACAGGCATATTCATCTTAGTCCTATACAAAAAAGTAAGCAGCAAAATAGGCAGTAATTAATTTGGATGTTTTAATTAGAAACGCACTTAGCATAGAACTTTGATTTGAAAAAAAAGTATTAGGTTGACTTTAGTTGCAAAAACAGATTTTATGTCTTTTATTAAAAAATAAAAATCCAAGTTAATAATTTGGCACAATTTACAGTGGAAAGATTTTCTACCTTCTGCACAGTTTCTGTAAAAAAGTTTTAGTATCATCTTTCCAACAGTGATACAGTAATTCTATCGGTTTGAGGGACAGTGCATCCCCCTGGGGATGTGGTTGGGTAAGCTGGAGTAATCAAGGTCAAGCCCTTTGAAAAGGTTTTATTATGTAACTCCTGCTAAAATTAAAAGGCATTATTATACATCTGAGTGGGCAGTGAATCCTGGCCCCACAGTTGTGGTGGAGCTGTGATCGTCAGCAGAGTGCAAGATCTTGTGGAATGACATCAAAATCATGATTCCTCCCTATGCTTTTCTCTAGTGTTACCCAGGCAGTGAGGAAAGGGGAACAGGGGGACAAACCAAGGGAAAACGTAACTGGACCTGTGTAGCCTCAACTTGGGAGTTTAGGTTGTACTCCCAGCACCGTGAACCTGGGTCAAATGTGCTGTAGTAGCTCTGGGCAGAGTTAGCTGGATTCAACCAGTAAGTTGGTCTCAGCAGAGGGCAAAACTAGGAGTAAGACTGGCAGGAATACAAGGAGGTGACTCCAGCAGCCCCAAATGAAAATGGACAATACTATTTGCTAGTTCAAATAAAACATGGTATCGTAAATATTAGTATCAGTCTACTCAGTTCTAATAAAGGCCTTTGCTGACAAACTGCAGAAGCTCAGCACCACTGACTCAGTCCAGGGATGTCTGTGCCACACCCAAGGGTGTCCAGATTTACCCCTACATTTTGTAATCCTGCCCGTCATCACCCTAGAGAAGAGAAAACCAACTAAAAGCATGTTTAACACCAGCATATGTCCAAAATTTCCTATGTATGTCTTCTTTCTGCCTCAATTCTGTCTAGACAGATTCAGAGATTGTCTAAACTTGTCCTGGATTTCTGGATGTCTGCTAGCCCATAAAGCTGGCTGTTACAGCACAGGCACAAGAACTCCAAACAAGCTGCCATACCTTTGAAATCCCAGTCACACCCACAGGACAGATGTTGTTTCAAATAGCAGTAAGCTATCTAGGCATAAGCCGGTCAAATATATTGTTAATTCTACTTTGAGTGTGTATACATACCTTAACTACTGAAAATTGACAACTTTCTTAAAAGATATTCAGAAAAAAATGGATAAAAGCTTATATTTGAAATCCAGTTTTTGAGGACATTTGTATTTTTCTGTAAAAGAACTTCTGGTCATACACCAAATGTTTAATGAGTAACTTTGCTCCTGTTGGTTCTCCATCCTGCAGGTAGGCACAACCTCTCCCATCTTGCCTGCACCAGCTAATGCATTAACCATTCCTCTACCCTGCCCTGACATTGACCCAAACCACTGAATTTTATTAACTAAATTTCAACACAGGGAAATTAAAATTTTAGTTTAAAAAATTATGACATATACACACCAGCTATTTAAAGCACTACGAAAAAAATCTGATTAAAAGCCATTAAATAATGCCCTCCCTCCCCAAGATTTATTCAAGATTTTTTGTGAATAAATAAGCCAAGAAACTTAATAAAAAATTCTTTTTTCTTTTAAAATATATTGTATTCAACTCCTGCATATGGCACAACCTCTCAAATTAATAAAGACACATTCAAGTTTCAAACACAGGAAAAATATTCCTGAATTGTTCTTCCTCTGAATAATAAAATTTTAATTAAAATCGGGAAAAGCATTAGAAGGGATGAAAAATGAATTTCACAAGTTAAAAAATCTCCCATAAAAAAGACAATAAAATATGCATAAATGGGAAGGATGAAAAGGTGAAAAAAGCAATTTGTTTCAGCCTGTTGCGCAGTACCTGTGGTCTGAGTGGGGCACTTTGTTAATACTTCCGGTGCTCTGAATCCAGGTGTTCCTGCCCTGGGAGCCACTTGCTGACGCCTTGTAATAAGAGACAAATATATTTAGAATATAAAAGTTGATAAGTAAGTTCTAAATCAAATAATACTTAATATTATTTTTAGAATATACTTGTGTAAGATGTGTAAACAACCTAACCCTGCTTCATTCAAGTTTTACAGAAGTTCAAAGCATCTTATCTAGCATGAAATCATAAGATACACACATAATAGCCTTATTATCTATTATATTATATTTTAATAGTATTATCTAGTATAAGATAATACCAGAGAAATACTTATGGCATACTTAACTCACAATGACCTTTTCTTAGTTTCGTCTAAGAGACGTGTCATTTCTGTTAAAGTCTTGTTTTCATGGGAAACTTTGAAGTTGAGGCTAATTAACCCAAGGCAAAAAGCATATGAGATTCTTGAATGTGGATGTTATGGCTTTGCGTTAGTCCAGAGCAGACTAAGGGTCACTCTGAGTGTTGCCAATAATTTATTTTTTGTTAGATTATCTAAAAGGTGCGAGGTTATCATTATTTAAAATATTGTATGTGGATAAAAGACAATAGTAGACCATAATCAAAACTCCATGCAGAGGAGTTTAACTGAGCTACTAAGATTCTCCAACATGAGGCACTGAAACAAGCTGCCCAGAGAAGCTGTGGATGCCCATCCCTAGCAGTGCTCAAGGTCAGGCTGGACAGGGTTTGGAGCAACCTGGTCTAGTGGGAGTTGCTCCTGCCCATGGCAGGGTTTGTAACAAGATGACTTCTAAGGCTCTTTCCAACCCAAACCATTCTGTGATTCTATTAGTTTTTTAGATTAAGAAATACTTCCTTTTTATTCTACATTTCATGATTTCCATAATTTAGGCCTGTTAGATAATTACTAAATGACAGAATGATGTACTGTCTTTTCTAAGTGTTGTAATTAACTCAAGTGATTTTCTATAACACATGTAGGTGAATAAATAAGCACAAGAAGAACATAATTAACAGTGAATCTTTCTAGCTGCAGATAGCAGTGAACTGATCCATGAATTCCACGAACCATTGTTGTTTAAAAAGAGCATATTCAGTGTTTTAAGGGCTGCAGAGATCAAATGCTCTTTTTCACTTACTAAATCAGCAGTCTAGTAAATCTAAGTTTCTGATTTTGCTTGACAGAAGAGCAGACAATTTTACAACACTATCAAAGCAAATTACCTTGAAAGGCAAACACTGCAAACTCTGTCCGTTGCATAACAGTCACAGGGCAGGTTTAAAGGGCAACCACTGGCAGCTTTCCTGGCTGCCCCATTGCTCACAGTTTTGGTAGAAGTAATCTTCTTCTTTGTTACTAACCTCCTAGATGAAACATCTATCATCTTTGATTGTTTTATGAGCTGCAATGGAGATATTTTAGAGAAGGTGACATATTTAAGAGATTTCCCTTTATATATAGATAGGACAGTTCCTAAAATGCTGGCTTAACAAGTGCTCATGAACAAGAAGAGTTTTAGGACAGACAGCAAACCTTTTTAACAGTATCAAAACTACTATAAAACAGACACTGGAAGTTTCTAGGTAGCCTGATTTCGTCCCCTTCCTCTTCAGAAGACATTTTCAGTGTTTACTAAAAAATAATATATTTTAAATATTCTGAAGCTACAAGACATGTACTTTTCAAGTTACTATAGTATTTCAAGTTTTTTTTTTGGCTAACATGAGAATGAGAAAAAAAGTAACTCTAATTTAGTTAGTGTTTCCCCCTTGTCATATTAAATACTAATTACAAAAAAGTAGTTACAAGTTTTATCCTCAGCTTCAACTGCAAAATAATTTTCAAAAAAGTTTCACGAGGTAAGTAAGAGGTGGTTGAGCACTGGAACAGCTCCCCAGGGCAGTGGTCACAGCACCAAGCCTATCTGAGTTCAAGAAGCGTTT
Source organism: Drymodes brunneopygia (assembly GCA_013400955.1). NCBI lineage: Eukaryota > Metazoa > Chordata > Aves > Passeriformes > Petroicidae > Drymodes > Drymodes brunneopygia. The sequence continues at coordinate 307,077 of VZTZ01033627.1, forward strand.
GGACGATGCTCTCACACACAGTGTGTGACTCTTGGGATGTCCTGTGCTGGGCCAGGAGTTGGACTTGATGATCCTCATGGGTCCCTTCCAACTCAGCTTATTTTGTGATTCTATGATTAGCTGCACAGATAGATGTATAGGAAAAAAAATTAACTTAGCATCAAACAAGATCAGCTAGGGAGACAGCTACAGAATGCACTGTTGAAGAGCTTCAAAAGGGACTGAAACAGAAATGAAAAAATCTTTGAACCTTTCAGGAAAGACACATTTAATAGTCTGCTCAAAAACTTTTACTTCCATAGCATTCTGGAGCAGTGCTCAGTCTTACAGAACAACCAGTTCTATAATTTTTCAATTATGCAGCAGATTGAGGCTACTGGTGAGTCGATACTTCTTACTTTTGTGCTTGAATTCTCCTGGTATGTGGAACTGTAGACATTGAAATTCCTCTCTCCGAAGACAGAGCGCTGGACAGACTGGTGCACAGAATCCTCCTGCAATACCAACAAAAAGGACAAAAAGGATCCTGTTGAACAGACATCTGGGTACTGACAGTTCAAAAAAAAAGTGTGAAGTGACATAAAACAAGAACAGCTGCATTTAAGTCATTTTCAGGCATCAGTGTACTGTTGATGAAGAAACATGGTCTAGACAGAACAGCAAACATGTTTACAAAACAAATCACACCTCTGAAGTGCCCCAAGACAATCTCAGTGTAGTCTGTACTGCATTTGTTATACAGCTGTTAACTAAACATAGGTGAATGATTATTGGCTTGGGGAGGAGTTTCATTGTCCATGTCTCTTAAGAAAGGATTGAAGGCTGTCTAAATAGTAATCCATGCTAGGGTTTTATACAACCTTCAGCACTGTATTACATCTAACAGATAATGATGAAGCCAATAGTTATGAAGAAGTAGCTCCTTTGATATGAACACTGTGATGCTGTGTGGGCTCAGCTTATGTGCAAGTACTGCATCTCCCCCTGTTGGATGAAGGAACACATTAAACACAACATCATTAATGAAAGAGACAGAGAACCTTTCCTCCTCTTCCTTGTTTCATCTGTGCTTTTGAAAGTGAGCTGGACCTTCTATCAGCTGCTTTTGAGGCTGACTGTTGAGCTGTCTGTTTAGGTGCTGTGACACTGACAGAAATGCCATTTCCCAGGGTTACCATGGGATTAGTTTGCAAGCAACTTCCCTGCTGGTCTTCAGAGTGGGCAGTTTTAAGAAGCTCAATTTTCGTATCAGGGGTTCCTTGTGCCAAGCCAAAATCTACCAAGGCATACCTGAAAAGATACCAATTTAGAATCAGGATTCACAAAGTATCTATTAATCATTCAATTTACTATTTACTACTTATTTACCTTTCTTTCACATTTCATTCAGTGTTGCTTATCTGTACTGTTGCCAGCATCATGATCCTATTTTCTTCCTTCTCCTCCTACTGTCCCATCCTACCTACCCCTTCAGTGTTTTTACCCTATCCCATTGTTCATTGTTTCTTGTCCCAAAATCTTCTCAAGTACATCCTTTCTCCAAAGGTGTTAAAAAAAATACTTCCAGCAACTCCTTTTTGAAGTTCTTTTAATCCTACAGCTCTGAACCTTCAGCCAGCAGTCATGTACAAGTGACTTGACTCTTGCAGGATTCCCATGGGCAGAGGACAAAGGTAGCAGTGAAGACAGACCAGACCCACAGAGCTTGACAGACTTCTGACAAATACTACTGGAATTTACTTTAGTCTTCAAACAGGCAAGATGACATTAGTTCACATTTCAGATCTGTATCTAAAATAATTGCTTTTTGCTACAACCAGTACAGAGACAATCCGTTTGTCCCTGGGTCTCAAATTCAACCCCAAGCATCTAGACACGAAGTAGAGATTAAGGCTCAAACAAATGCTGGAAGAGCAAAATGACAGTACATATTCATTTTGACAGATTAAAAAAAATAAAAATCAATATTTCTCAAACTTTTAAGCTTGTGGTTTGGCAAAACGCAATCAAATCTCCCCTACAAACTTTCCCTACATAGAATCACAGAAACATTTAGGATGCAAAAGACCTTTAAAATCAAGTCCAACTGTTAACCGAGCTCTGCCAAGTTCCACAAAACCACATCCCTAAGTTCTGGATCTACAGGTCTTTTAAACTCCTCTAGGGATGGTGACTCAACCACTTCCCTGGGCAGCCCATTTCAATGCTTGATAAACCTTTTTCTAATATCGAACCAAAACCTTCCCTGGTGCAACTTGAGGCCATTTCCTGTCATCACTTTTTACTTGGGGATGGGCATCCTGCTACAGCTTCCTCTTGGTGCTTTGCTTTAGACGCACTCTGGCACCTCAGTGTCTCAACTGTACAAAGCACAATGCTAACAAATACAGCTAAAGGACTGCTAGCACTGAAGCATTCTGTCCATTTCAGCTCTTCACAAAGAAATAGTACCTCACTTCCTACAGTCTTTAAATTTTGTAACTTGCAGGCAAAAAAGCCAATCCTACTAATTATAAACATTAATTCAATGTAAGGTGAAAAGGACCCAAAGCCAGCTATGTTATCTGTATCAGTTTTACTCTATCCAGTATTAAAAATGTACAAGGATCATTCTATGCACAAGTTACAATTAACTTTCTTATTTAAAAAATTACTGATTTTATTCTTCTCATTCTTATTTGAAAATGTAGCACTTTTACTCAGTAGTAAAACCTTCATTTTATCAGGTATCTGTCACTCTATGAAGCAGATACTACATTAAGTAAAAAAATTCCTCCCCTTCTTACGTCCCTTAACAGTGAAAGAAAAATTTTACAAATAAAAACCTTCGTTTTTAGCTTTATTACTTAAGCATGTTATGCAGCTGGAAGGAAAGAAGCCTAAAAGCCTAATTGACTGTGTTCTGCCAAGGCACACATCCCCAGATGAGATCAGGGTATGGCCAGACTCACTTTTTTAGCTGCCTGTTGTAGAGGAAGTTGCTGGGCTTGACGTCACGGTGAACAATACCGAAGTGATGAATGCGCCTCAACGCTTTAAACAGGTTAAACATGTATTCCTTCACTTCTTCAAAGGAAAGGGAATTCAGAATGTCCTGAAAGATTATTTGGATACTGCAATTTATAGAATCATAGAATAATTATAGAATAACTATGCATCTGCTTTTAATTAAATGTTTTACTACATATCAAAAGTCTGAGACTCACCAAGAAGGATTCATGCTCCAGATATGGCATAACAATAACAACATGATCATTTTTCCTAAAGCAGTATTTAACTCCCATTACATTATCTTGTCCCCTAGAAGAAAAGTAATGTTACTGAACAAAGACGAGAAGATGGACATTTATTTTCCTAATTTCTTAAAAACTTCGGCCAGGCTTTCTTTTATAATCCTAATTTATATTTTGATAACAGTCTTATCAGCAATCAGTAGTTATGCTCTTGCTGCTCACTGCTATGTTCCATTTGAGTTCTGCAGTTTGGAATGACAACTCTGCAGATTATCTGTGGGGCCGTGGCTTGTAGGTACCAGTGTAATTCCATATATGACCTAACTTTCATGATCCTACTACTTTAAGAAGGTGCTATTCAGCACTCTCTGCCAACAAGTATTCATTCCTAAAACCACATTTTCTAATGAATTGGTTCTTTTCTCTCAGCATTTCAGAACTGGAACTTTGTTACCACAGAGATATATAATGGAATTTCCAGATGGAAAATAGACCACCCCCCCAAACTGAGACTAGCAACAAAGGGCATCCATTACAGGTTAAGACACTCCTTTTGTTATTTGCTCTCAATAAAAAGAAAATACATGTGTGTGGTCAAAAACAAATCAGAAGAAGTGCCAAAACTTAAAATAAATAAATACAGAACAGTGAGACAACGTTCAGCAGTTCAGTCATGACAATCATAATTTTTTTGTTTATGTACCCTGCCACTGTGAGGCACTGGAGTTCAGCAGCTATTCGCAGAGGGTGGCTGGTTGGAATCAAGTGTTTCAGAGCCATTTTTTCTTCATATCCTGTTTGTAGCTGTGCTGTGGCCAAGTAAACAGAACTAAAAGTACCTGTAAACAAAGGAGAAAAACACTGTCTTCAACATTTTTAATTAGGTCAATGCAGATTTTTACAGAAGTGATCTAACTGTTCACAATCCAGCAGTACACTTGATACTACATCAAAAGCAGATTCTAGAAGAGAAAAATCCAGCTCCTTTTTTCTGCTACTGAATATACTGATCTTGTATACAAGTTTTTTATGTCAGTAAAAATGCAAATATAACACTGTCTAACTTGCCTGGGACACAGTGCTCTTTGAATGTAAATTTCCTATCTTTGATTTGCTTTCTTGTTTAGGTAGCTTACTTTCATCTGACATCTAACTCCCTCTCCCTACAATGTAAGAAGACTATATAATGCTAATCTGGAAAGCACTGCCAGTGCTATTCAAAGCACTTCTGAAATTGCTACATTTTCCTTAATTCTGTACCTTATCTATAAAGTAAGGCTTCCCACATGATGTGTAACTGTTCTGTTTGTTGCCCAGAGCATTTTACCACATCCAATGTGATACACTTGCTTGAGGAAGGGAGTATTCAGACTGTATGATCAGATTACCCAGCCATTTAATTTTAAGGATACCCTAACATACCTCTTAGGAGGTTAATTTATCCTAATGATCTGAGGTATCTGAATGTACAAGTTGAAGTGTTCTTCCATATGAATAAAGAATAGAAATTACTTTTGATTACATTTTAAGTAATATGTTTGCATCATGCTGGTTCAACAGTCTGAGTGTACACATACATCAAAATGCCAGCAAAAATTAAATACTTCATGCAACCATAAAAAAATCGCAAACAACCTAGAGACCCATACTTTCAACAGAACTGATTGCAGCAACAAGGGTTACCAAATTTGACTTAAGTCATTATTTTTGGTAGATTTCTCATGTAAAGCAGAGAAAGAATAGAATTTTGAGACTATTTACTTGAACCTACCTCAAAAATTTTTAATTGCCAAAATTGGAATTCTGTTTTTTTAAAAGGCTTTAATATACCAGATTTTCAAGAAAATGTCTTGAAAATATTCCTAATTAATACACCTATGTGCTCAGCAATGCATTAGAATTCATTCAGAGAATCATGCAGTAAATCAAACAGGCATTTGGCTTAAATTGTGTATATTGGGATCTTAGATTTATACTTTTTAAGTTAGAAATGCCAAAAGAAATATTAACTCTAAGCAAAGTAAAAAGAAACATTTACCTTCTCCGATTTTTTCCTTTATTTTGAACACATTTACAAGCTGTGGCACTGCTTCATAAAGTTTTTCAATATCTTTTTTTATTCCTGCTGTGGAAAGAATGGGGAAAGTAAGTTAGGAATTTTATTATTTGATTCAATATCTGATCTATATCAGAGATCACAAATTACACTTCAGTTTGTAGGACTGTGGATTCACATAAACAGAGGGAAAAATAACACAAAGGTATCTTATCCTGCTGCCATTACCATGTGCATACTTGATACTCTTGTTCTTTATCGCACTCCCTTATAAGCTGCAGCATTTAAACAATTATTTTTTACTCATCAGACACAGCAGATTCTGAGAGGAGAAAAGCCTTCTGGTTCGTAGGACACCTGCAGCTCATTGCTGAATGCTTACATGAGACTTGCAACAGCAATTTGACAAAAGACAAAACTGTAACAGTTGTTTCTGTAAACAGAGGTGCAAGTCCATCAGATGCAAATCACAAATGCAGAAAAAGAATTATTTTTTAGATCTTTTTAAGACTGGTAATGCAATCTTTCATACTATTGCTTAAAATAGTTGGCACCAAAGCCCATGTTTGCTCTGCATTTAGGCTGCTGCACTTCATGCTGCAATCACTAGATGGCAGGACAAGGATGCTGAACTGTATGATTTCCAAAAAATCATGTCGTTTTCCAATCAATTTACAAATCCTTATTATGTAAGCGTTTTCTATACCCCGCATAAGAATTAACTTCCTTTGAAGTTATCAATTATGAAGAGGCTGTGACTAATTTCTGTGAAGCAGGGGCAAAGAATATTTTAGTATACAGAACTAAGCACAAACTGGTATTTAAAAAGTCAATCAAATGAAAATATGTGTACACATTTTTTGTCCTAAAAATAAATAAGAAATTAAATTTAGCATAAACAGATAAATTGTGATGTACTGTATATGTAAAAATGGACCATGTTTCAGCAGGGCAGAAAGTCATAAGCAATAAGAATTTTTTTTAAAATATCACAGATATGCTAGCATCAAAGTAGGGATGAGCGTGCATCCCTAGCCTTCTATGTAGCTTACTTTAAACAACAACAAAAATTGCCTGAAGAACCTTTTCTTCCTGATAAAAGCCCAATAAATCAGCTAGTAATTTCAGTTATAGTTAGCTTTCAATTTTAATTTTTTTCATTTCAAAATTTTATAAAAACCAACATACTAAAAATGCTTCTGAGAACTGAAACCTGCTGCCTCACTTGCTATCCATTTACTTTCTCTTTTTTTCCTTTAAGTTGTTCTCTCTGCTTCTTCAAATTGTTTTAAGACATTTTGGGAAATATTTCAGGAATGAAAAAGTCCTAAGATACTTTTCCGTGATTGTTAGTGTATCTCAACAACAGCTACAGAATCTGCCAGATTTTGTGCAAAACTGAATTCAGATTCCTCCCTGGAGAAAGTTAAAGCTGTCAGAGCACTTCCAGCAGGGTGGCAGAGGCTGCAGTGCCTACCCAAGGCACTGACAGCATTTAGGAACTCAGTATAGCTGCTTGTGTGAAAGATCATCCTGAGAAGTGCTGGAAAAAGTCAGTGACTGTCCTTGTTGATAGACAGCAATATAAACATCAGCTGGCCTCTTCTGGGGGTCTGAATCCTCAGCTGGGTATTGAGAACACACAGTCATTGTGTCATCAGGATAATAATACTAATAATATTAGCCAGCATTTTCTGCGAGCAGATTTTAAAGTGATTTCTTCTTGCAAAGCAATACAAACACTATTCAGCATCAATCTGGGCATGGATGTGCTGGAGCCTGAGAGAGGACTATATATTTCTAAAAAAACAGAGGCCATTATATTTATAAATTGGCCGACCATTGGGGATTCTTGAGCAAGCAGTGCACAGAAAGTGCAGACTCGGGTACATACACGAAGAGACTCAAAAACAACCAACAAAAACCCCTATCAGAACACATGTTCTTAGTTCAGCTTCTACAAAGAAAAACAAGAGTGTTTTTATGTACATAAACACATCTAAAGATATTGAAGCATAAGGCTGATAATTATAGGTTAAAAGGTAAAATACTGGGTTTGTGTACTTGTCTGGTCAGTTTTATTCTCAAGGGCTGGCTTTTTGTCATTCTGGTATCCTCTTATAGTAACATACTCTGTAATAAATAAATAGTAGGCTTAGCAAATTGTGACAAACTACCGTTACTGAAGTTTTGTAATGCACAAACAGCAGGAATAAACTTAAAAGCCACCTCAAGTGTTTTCATTTCATTAATTCTTTATACAACAGGATCATGTACAGACAGGCTTATAATTGAAACTGAAATTTCCCTAAGCAATGAAGCAACGTGTCAGCAACAAAATGCAATGTTAACAATCCCTATTTCAGCACATACCTGAAAGCTTGCTGTTCTGCTCAGGATTCCCGTGGAAATCTTCAGCCTGCTGAGGGTGCTGTTCATCACAGGCAGATTTCAACACTGTCTCCATCACAAAACAAGTCTCAAGTAAAAGAAATCCAGGACTTCGAGGGCCACTTCTGGACACCTGGGGGAGCAAGCATGTCTGGTAAGACACTTCCTAGCCCTGCACTCAGTTCCTGAAATGAGATTTAGGGAGTGTGAGGAGTTCCTCTGTGCTATCTAAAACGAAGTGTCACCCACTATCCCAGTGAAACAGTAAACCAGTAAAGCCACATGGGTAGAGGGGGAAGGGAAGGAAGACTGCAGGATAAATTTAAATACAACTAATTCTCATCTCTCATGTTTCCTCATTCACATTGAAGCATTGTCTTTTCCCTGAAGCTCGCCTTGAGAGGCAAGGAACCGATGTATGCAGAAATAGCTGCATTGCACACTGCAACAGCTGCAGAAAGCCAGAAAAACTGAAAGAAATTATAAGAGAAAAAAAATCTTCTCAATACAAGAGATCTCTCCCTCCTAGACAAATTCAACAAAAGGCATAATTATTCGTTGCCCTCCCACCACAACAAGGAAAATAGAACATGCTTATTTTGAAATGCTTCTTCCCAAATCTTGGAAACACTACATAAAACTGTAAACTAGTAAAGTCCACTAATATTGTAAAATCAAAAAAACCCTGATAATCCCTTTTCAGGAGCAAAAGAGTGCCAGGGAGTCCCAGGGCAGAACAATCAGTGGTGGGCCTGGAAGCACCAGCTCTTATTCAAAAGCGGTTCCATTCAAAAACCTTCCTTCCTTGTTACTTTGCCAAACCTTCAAAGTTCTGGATGAACTTTTCCACACGGGGAAACATATTCTGAAAAACTCCTGATGAAAGGATCCATCTGTTTCAGCTATGGAGCTAGAAATACATTTTGACCCCAAAGAATCTGAGCTACCTTTAGTCTGTCATCCTTGTGTAACAACAGGGACAAGAGGCAGGAGCCGTCTCTTTTGAGCCCCGTTTTTTGCGGGAGCTTTGCTGGAGACGGACTTGGAAAGTACTGGAACCCGATTAGAGGTGGTTCTGGCCTGTTACAGGCAGCCGCTCCCTCTGCTAGCGTTGAGAGGGCAGATTAGCCTGCTCCAACCCTGTACCAGCACGGCCTCACCAGCAGCAAGGACTGCAAGGTAACACACATAATACAGAACACCCGTCTGCTACAGGACGGGCAAGAGCCGCCACACATCCAAACCCAGTGCGCCCTGCCGATGTCACCAGTGCCATACAAAGGGGCAACACGCGCGGCTCGGCACTGGCTTTATGGGACAGCCCCCGCCAGCGAGGGCCCGGGCCCCGCTTCCCCATCGGCCCCGGGCTCACGGACGGCCGCAGCAGGGTGCTCACAGGCCTTCGGCTCCCCGCGCGGAGTCGCCGCTCAGCCCCACTCCGGCCGGGCAGGGGAGGGGAGCCGCCCCCGCGGGGATCGCAGGCACTGAGGGCCGGGGATGCGCGGGGCGGGACCCCCAGAGGAGCGGAGCGGGTCGGGTCGGGTCGGGTCGGGTCGGCAGGAGCGAGGGTGAGGGAGGGGAGGGTGAGGGAGCGGAGGGCGCGGGGGGAGCGGGCGCGCGGACGGGAACTCACGCGGACACCGCCGCGCGCCGGGATTTTGCTGCTGCCGCCTTTCGCCGCGCGCGCGCCGCCGCCAATC